>DWDX01004674.1:0-11378 GCA_018245675.1 Agara michaeli | reverse complement strand
CCGTAGTTCCTGAGATTAGCGCGTTCAAACAAACAAACAAACAAACTCTTCAGCTTTATAATATTAGTATAGATTATTCCCAGGCGTTCAGAATTGATATATTACAACCGGCCGAGCACTGGCTCGTCTGCTCGAATGTCGATATTCTCACGTACACACTATCATATACAATAGAGATGGAGAGAGAAAAGAGAATACCGCATGGAGGGAGCATACCGCTTTTTCCTTACGTGACCCTTTCTACCATTCAACTCCTACCGTGAGCCACGTCAAGGAACTCGGTTGCAAACATAAAGTAAATACCGTAAGTGGCGATGTTGCTATCATGTACAATTATCGCTAAGTTACGAGCCACCACTTTCATATTGCGCTCGGCCTCTAAGCGCTCAGGCGCGCA
This sequence comes from Agara michaeli, assembly GCA_018245675.1. NCBI lineage: Eukaryota > Metazoa > Arthropoda > Insecta > Lepidoptera > Hesperiidae > Agara > Agara michaeli. The sequence continues at coordinate 10,981 of DWDX01004674.1, read as the reverse complement.
CGCATCGATTTTCTCTTTTTTACACGTATTTGTTAATGTTATTTATCTGTATATTGTCATAATCTTTTGCAAGTCATTGAATTTAGTTGGAAATCATAAAACGTAACGATAACGAGGAAGCGGGTGCAGTGATGCTTTATAGATTTAGAGTTTCATTTTCCATAAAGTTCGCGGTTCAAATCCTTAAACTTCACCAAAATTATTTTGCTTTTAGGATTAAATTTCATTTGCTGTAATGGTAAAGGAAAACATTGTAACAAAGCCTTTCAGTTCTCCGTAAAGTTCTGTATAAAGAGCCTAATGGGGTAGGCAGAGGTCATCGAGCTCCGACTATCTATCCTTACGGACCTCACGTGCTTTTCTTCTCTTACATTTAGCGTAGTAAGTTGCATTGATTTAATTACTATCTATGTGTCACACAAATAACTGTAAAACTCGAATGTATTTCGCCGTCAAAGTGATTTCACAGACAAGTACCTTTACCTTTCCCTAATAGTAACAATTACTGGATCTTTTATTATTTATCTGAAAGTCTCGCTTGTATATATAGTCGCGTTTCCACAGAGTTGCACGAAACACTGATGGTTGCACACAAATCATCGATGTTCCCACTAATCACATACGCGTAGAGGCTCACAGCGGCTAATGTACGTAGCAGATTAAACCGAAACAATGTACAGGGGGGAAATATACCAAATTGTTAACAATATAAAGTAAACAGGAAATTTAGAACAAGCACGAACAATTCGTTTGTTTTTAATCTCTACACCAATTAAAAAAAAACCCTGGAGGTGTCTCGGGGCACCTGGGACCATTTATGTTTATTATGTATCTATAACATGTAGCAATGGACCTGCAGGCCAGTGAAATAGATGGATTTAAATCAGGCCAGTCAATTTAAGAATCAAATCCTGTTAATTCCGTACGCAGCTGAAACGTTCTGACACAGGAATGTAATCAACGCATGACACGTGTCAGAGGTATTCCGAATATTGATCTGTGTGAAAGTTCACATACACGTCTAGTAATATGTAGATGCATAATCGGTTTACAGGTGGCACTCGGTTCGAGCCTGCTTCAATTAATAATACTGTTGCGCTGGAGTAGCCATACTATCCCCTTACCGCAGGATATGTCACTTGTTAATCTTTTAAATAATCTGCTAGAACTACTATATGATATGGTTAAACTTTTTCTTATTTTAAAAGAGTGCTTTAATTTTCCGCTGGCTGTTGTCTCCCCGGTCTGGTAAAGTCCGAGGAACGCACGAAGACGATAAATGATAATTATGAAAATGTGTACACCTCGTAATGACCACAATAATTTGAATATAAATATAATATATTACTTTTTCTTAATCCTGTGAACGGTCGTAGTGTTAATGGTTGCTCTACAGGTAGAGCAGTCCGAAGCTGGACATTCCGCGCGGACAGTATGAAATATGTGTCGATAATGGAATTCCGGCCGCGCATCACTTGGCCGCTAGCGCTGCGCCCGTTCGATAAATACTCATACATTTGGTACATTGCGACGATAACTGATGAGTTGATTTACACAATCGTCGCCATTTACTCTCCTGTCTCGAGAACAATTTTCATGTTTCATGTTTTTTAATTACTTGGCACCTAAATGACGGCGGGACGAGAGGGACCGCATACCGAGCCCAATATTGCGTCTTGGGAAAAGCCTTTCTTGGAAACGCATTGATTATAACAGACGCATTAAGTAGCTAATCATTTGGAAGATAGAGTTTTCATGATGATATATTGTATCAAGAGATTTTGGAATTCATGGGTTTTATTTAATGGAGTGGGTAGTCTTGAGCCTGTGGCGCGATGGTTATGCTTATATATTAGTGACTTCGGTTCATACGAGTATACTTCAATGTAATGTTAAATAGGATCTTCAAGGGATCAGTCTATCTTCTTAGTATTTGCTTTTTTGACTCCATAATCTTAGGTATAAATCTATGTAACATATTTTTACTTGTTTCCGCACAACGATTAGTGGTAGGCATTTTTAAATTTGTTTTTATGATTAAAAGTTACTTAGAAAAAAATAGGAAAAACAGTTACCACACAGTTTTGCATAACTTTTATGAGTGTTTGCAAATATATTTCACATCAGCGGTTTAGCGGGGCATCGCACAGGAAACGCGACGCATCGCCCATGAGACATATTGGCGACGCGAGCGCGTCACAAATGAAATCTCATTAGCCGCGTCACGGCTACGCAATCAGACATTAGCGCAATTACAATCAGGAATTATCATTATCGCGGCGTGCCCAGCTTATCACATAGTGCGATAACACGGCACAGTACCAGATAGGTGCAGCCGGTGGGTAATTTCGGCGGTGGTTTATCATCAGCGGTGGTCTGGGGTACCTAACGACAGCCTCCCCACCCTTTGCCGGGCTGAATGGTATTCGAGACCTCTGCTGATCCTGGACGGACATGTTTTTTATCTTTTTTTTTGCCGTATCTCGATTGATCCGCCCAATTAATCGATCGCCCGTCGATTACACACCGCACCGCCGGTGTTTCGTCCTGATTTTTTTTGTAAACTTTTTGGTTGCCATTTTGATTACTTTAAACATGTTAAAGGTGTATGGAATATTATAAATTAATTAGTAATAAATATTTATTTTATATTGAATTTATTGTTTAAAATATTTACAATTTGACTTGTTACATTTATTGTCGTTATTGTACTTAGAAAGAGAGCTTGCTCGTTTCTCGTTATGATAATGGCACTTGAATTGTCGTGCGTGTAACTTTTATAGGAAATATATTTTACGGGGAATAACTGACAATGAATTATTAATAAACTGTGCTTCATTTAATATTTATATTCGTTTAAGAAACAGACAGAGATAAGGGACACTATATCGAGGGCTGGTGGTTGCTATGTCTATGAATACTTTTGACAAGTAGAGTCGTAGGTTTATCTACTTTCCTGTTACAGTAAGAGCCGTTGGGAGAAGTTCCATCCACACGAGTTCAACAATCTTCAAGGGTCTTTTTCTCGGACTTATTTTTGCCACAAACGAGTTAACTTTGGAATGGGCTTCCCTCCGAAGCGTCGGCGCTTGGCAGATGTGTCGCTTTCTGAGGCAAGTATTCCTACGTGCCACAGAAATATTTGTCCTGAGCGAGAACTGAACCCTTTACGCCCAGCCCAGCAATCAGTGTTAGTAACCACTGGGCCATCAGGTTAGTCAAAATATGAAGTTTTTAGAGTAAAATTAAATGTTTTCGGCTTATAACGGATAAAAGTGGCTGACGGAAACCATTTGAGGTCCATTGCTAATCACGGGTCAAAAGCTTAAATACCGTGATCAGAAAATTAGTTAGCTCGCCTTTATTGGATACGTTAGTAAATTTGAAGTTTTCGATGAAAAATTGAAGGCGGACCCATATTTTGAGGGTCGTTTGCCCAAATGTCTGGATTGTACCAAGAACACTCGGACGGTCGAACTAATCTCGTCTTCCTTAAGAGTGTCACCTGTCAAAAAGATACCTTTATGTGTGAAGGGTTCTTATACAGTCGAGTGGCACTCTTGGTGGAGAGTTGGTTTAAGTGTGGCGGGGTGCGGGGGCGCACTCACACTCCGCAAGGGAACACTGTAGCCGTCAACTTGAGAAGTCGGTGTTGGTTGTGGACCCAGCGGTAGCGGTTCGAGACTAATACCGTCTTTAGGGGTACGACGGTGTGTTATCTGGGGCTAATTTTTTTTATGTAAATTTTTTGTCGCTTCATCATACATACGTTCCTGTAGCTTAGATACCTACTAGATACTGCGTTATCATCAAACACGCAATACTATTTAATAGAAAATTTATTTATTGTATTAAAAAAATTCTGGTTTACGCCGTTAATTGGGATTTCAATACATTTTTAAACTCTATTGACATTAAAAATTGAAGTAAATAATGTATTTTATAATTTCTTTATTTTTTTAACTGTACATTTTTTATCACCGTGTTTTTGAACGGTTCGTGCGTGAGGAGCGAGGACCACTCGCGACAACCATAAGAGGCCAGCGCAACCCGCGGAATACATTTTTATCAAGCAATGTTGCATTTAATTATTTCATTTCATATTAATAACGATTTCTTTATCGCAAATGATGTCACAGATAAGCAACGGGTAGTAAAAGTAGGAACAGAAAATAAAGACTACTGTAGAGATATAGATTAATTATAAAATAGGAAATGCAAAACGATAAACAAGGAAATGATAGGAAACTTAATGACTAATGTACCCAAGGTTGTAGTAGATAGAAATGTTGACATAAATGTTCATTGCTGGGTACTAAGCGAGCCATTTTGTTTTAGTTTTAATACAGACAATAAATATTGTTAACTTAACATCTTAAGTTTACGTTCCTAAAAATTGTACAGTATTGATCTAACAATAGTAATAATTTTTAAATGTAAAAATACAACTAGTTTTTGTATTAGATTATAGTTTTGTTACAATCGTTTGTTGTCCGGTATACAAACATTTGCTTGCCTAATTCGGAATCTATCGAATCTATTCGCATTGTATCTATGAAACAATTATTATTACTGGATATAACGAGTTTAACCAGACTCAAACCGACGTGAAGTATTCATTGGGTCCCGGAGGCTCGAAGCCCGCGGGACGCCGACCGCGCTCTCGGCGGTGTTGCCAGCTTCCCGGGTCCCTGCCTTCTGAATTATTTATAAGTAAGTACTTTATGGTGTGTTGTTTTAGGGAAATTCGTATGTGCCTAATGAAAGCCCTCGTATAGATATCTTTGAATGTATTCCCTGCGCAATTATTTCAATATTCCTCTGTCAAATGACAGTGTTTGTTCACCCGTAACGGAGTTTTAGTGCTTGCGATGTTTTCTTTTATCTTCAAAGTTGAATATTGAAAACGTTCTTACTGTGAAAATGTCTGAAAGAATATTTTATTTCTGCTTTCACCGATGTACAAATAGCTGACTGCGGCTAGAGATAATTGGTTAAACGTTATGACAATTAACAAAAAATATAACAACATATGTGTTTTAATAGGTATCATCGGTAAATTGACCCGGTTATTTTTAAAAAACCTCAATGAAGTCTTCGCAAGTTTAATTTAAATACGCACGCACATATATGAAAACAACAAAGCAAATTTAAAATCAGGGACAAGAGGGAGACTTTTTGACCGTTATTAAAAACACTCTCAACGTAAACAAAAATCGATATTGCGTTTTGCAACGCGAATATTTGCCATTCAGTTCCACCCTAGTTTCGTTAGGATTTTGTGGGCGAGCAACCCTCGAGACATGCGCCGTCGCGCGACGGTCGATAGGCCACGCTCCGCCGGGCGGCCAGTCCGCGCCGCGCCGGGCCCTCGCGTGCCTGTGCCGCGGCCATGTCGGCGCGGGAACTATTCTACGCGCTGCTCGCTGTAATAGCGATAGCCAACCTCGGAAATGCTGAGAAGAGCAAGTTCTGTAAGTACTTTTGTCACGATCTTTAGCGTGGGCAGAGACGAGCGCGGCCGGCGTATCGATACGCCCTCTAGCGGATGGCGGGCTATAAGAAATCGCGGTTGCAACTCGGTGACTCCATTTTGAAGCGTTTTCGCTTTCTGCCTCGATATACGGACGATTTAGCTTTATTGCACTGCACCGCACACGATACCTTACAATGGTGTATTGATTTTTATAATATTACCCGGACATTAGATTTTAGTCTTGAAAAGTTTCGTAAGTACACTTGGAGATATTTCCTATGTATCTTGCTATTAACAAGAATTTTATGGTCGTAACTAATAATTAAAGTTTCAGCATAACAAAACTAACACCTTTCTTGTATTCTTTTCTGTATTTAGTTTTATATTCGAGAAGTAGACAACTTTCGAATTTGGTTTTATTTTAAGCGTCTTCGCTTTCGTCTCTACAATCGGCATTTATTTCGATCAGTTTATGAGAGTAATTACATATGTTCCATATGTTTTGTTAGTCATAAATAATGTGGGATCTTTGTGAATTTATTTCATAGACTCCGTAGCGGAGAGCCAGCAATCTGACGCGTGCGAGCCGAGCGTCTTAATCCTGCGTTATTCATTGCAGCCTTACGCTGTTATCTTGTTTCCTTGCGTCTTATTTTAATAGCAGGATCCCTTTGGGAAACGTAACTTAAGTCTTTATTTCCTCGAGACTTTACGCTCATAGTATATTTTAGCGAAAAAGATTTTATTTTAAACCTATTTATTTCTTGAAGTTAAGTTTCTTATCGATCGAGCCACTATGGTAAAAATACTTTGCGAGATATAGGTATTATAAAATTTCAAATTCAAATTTAGTCGTACCGGAAACCATCTTAAAGAAATTCGCTCGTGTGAGCCTTTCAAATAATGTTCTTTAAGTAGCGTGAAGCCTACCCTCGGTTCAATTCCATTATCTTGTGTATAATATATTACGATACATTATCTTAAGAAAGAAAAGTATTTCATAGGAAAAAGAAATAAATATATCAAGTTTTATTTACTTAACGCGTCCTAATAAATCGGCGTCGGTAAGCGTGCAGTTCACTGTTCTAATCCCGGCTTACACATAGTGTATTCCAGCATCGAATGTTTGTATCTTATTTAGGATTAGGGATCCTTGGCGTTCAACCTTCAAAGAATGAAGGTTTAATAATGATTATTATAATATACCATCACGTCAGGTCCCTAAAGGGGTAGGCTGGGAGCACAACGTGCCACATCTATCCTTACAGACCTGAATTCTTCTCCATTCATATCTTTATTCTATATTTATCACTTAAGATAATAATATATGTTAATGATATGTTTAGGGAGAAGAAAGAAAGATACGTAATTTATGTAACAGATATATAACAAAGAAACAAATAAAATTCATATTGTACATTAATGTATTACACGAATGTAGCACAATGACCGGAAAAGCCGATAATGTAATACTTCCGCTAATATGTTTTCGGAGACGTTAACCAGAAATCAGGTTTTAAGACGTACGTCCCATACATATGTAGGCAATACATGTACATATTGAATTTGGGGCAGGTATTGAGTTGACTAAGATTCGATGCGATTATACCTAATACAGTTATGTAAAAAAATGTTTATTTTTCTCATACAAAGGAATAGATACAAGACTATACAAATTCACTTATTACTATTATTATTTACGCGCAGAAGGTTATGGCATAGTAAATAAAGCGGGCGATTCGTGCGTACGCGTAGTATTTTGTTTTGCGACGCGATATTACTACGGGTCCCTCCGCGCGGCGGCACGTAGCGGCCATCGAGTAGACTCGTGTTACGACCGCGTGATGGACTCGCGATATTGTGCCCGTTTGTCACGGATACTCACAATCTATTTTATATAACGAATAACGAATCAAATATCGCACTATACATGTAACGGAGAAGGAAAACGTCGCGAGGAGACCTGCACGCCTTAGACTGCTCTGCTCCATTCTATTCTACTAGGTTAGTATGGTGGACTATGTTGCACTATGTTGAACATTCTTATTATCACCGGTGTCCGGTAGTGGAACATTAAAGAGGGTTGGAAAAATATGTAACAAACCTATCTTAAAAAAACTGTTTTAATAGCTATATATAGAACGTGTCGGAGCTTTTTTCATCGGCTTTCTCTTCCGGTGTACCGTGGACAGAAGGGCGGGGTCGGTTATGTCTTGTTTAACCACATCACATATACACATACCCACGTCGTTTCACTGAATCTACGTTTACTGATTCTTGAAAATAAAAAAATATTTATTATATTTAGTTATTTTCGTATAGAACTAGTCTCGGTAGATCGTCGTCCCAACTTTATCTATCTGCCTTACAATTATCTAGCATTAGATTAATGTCATCTTAGAGAAACTTTTCTTTTGAACGCGACCGATCCATCATCGGTTCAGAGGTTTTCTGGACGCTTTAACAATTTTTTTCTACCGTCAGATTGTTTACTTAACTTTTAGCCTAAAGTCTAATTCATTTCTGTTCCTCCATTCCTTTGCTTATTTGAAGTTTTATTGAGTTTTTATGTTAAGGATGTATTTCTTAACAGAGCAAAAATACCTCGAATATAATAGTTATTACGCAGTTGGTCATTCTTATTTATATTCTTTCTGTGATTATTTGCAATATTAACTGATGATATTCGTAAAATTTCCGCATTTCTTAATTGTCCACGTACGTTTCAAGACTTCTCGTATTAACATGCGTGAAGGCAGTTGCTTTTTTTTTCCTTCATAAAAATGAAGAAAAAATTGTGTAAATGGAAAAATAAAAATTCAAAACGTCGTCTACAAGGAGCGGTAGCCTCGAGCGCTCTCGGTGCAGCCGAGACTAAGGAGGATGTAACCTTAATATGTTACACTGCTGATGGTAGAGTCGCAGAAATGTAGAGTTTTCTTTTATTAAAATAAACTTAGCATTTTTTTGTATCTTTGGAAATAAGTAGTAGTTTGTAAATTTTTACAGCTGTTTATTTTTTTGTTATTAAGAAGTTATGTGAACGAATTTGATACCCGTATTATAAATATCAGAGAATAAAAAATGACTGTCTTTATTTTTGTTAAGTGCCAACTATTCAAAAATTGGTTTAATTTATATGAATGTCATTTCAGTTTTGTAATTATAATACAGATCATGATAATTAAAATTATTTTTAATAGTGGCAAAGAAATATTAGGTACTATTCCGCAGTGGAGTAGCGCGCGCTCCATGCCCATCGGTGGGACATTCCAGTACAGGAAATTGCAACCAAATAATAAAAAATGTCGCCATTCCTAATAAAGTACTAAGTCCTATTCAATTCTTAGCGATCTTTATATTGCCATCCATGTCTGTAATTATACTAAGTACCATTATATTATATTAAGCTATATAATATAATATACTAAAGTGCCGTACCAGGAGTATTTTGTGGTACATTATTATGTGTTTTACGACACGAGGCTTGGCACCAGGCTGGGCCGTGTTTGTTTCGGAACTTTGTCATGATTATGAGTCACCAAATACATTTACACACATACTTTCTGTAACTCACTGCTCGCCTAGTCTGTTGGTTTAGTGGTTAGCCAACTCGATTGCTGAGTTGGAGGTGGTAGGATTCCCCACTCAGGGCAAATAATTGTGTTACTACCACGAGTATTTGGTCTGTCTGGATGTAAAAACTGTCTATATACATAAGTACGTCTAACTGTCATAGCGCAGACACTGCCCGGTATTGGGATCAGATGGTCATGTGTAAGTTGCCCCATTATTGAGCCAATGACTGTACTTTGATCTTATAGCAAAGTGTGTAAAGAATCCCTTAAATATTATATAGAGGAGATAAGGGCGTAGTAGAAACATCGATTGTATGGTTTTATTTTACCCCCAGATTAAGATTAAGAAGATTAAGACTAAGATTAAGAGTTCATTAACAAGCGACTGGTTCTTAGGGTGATACCCTGATGATGATAACCCAAGGTGATAATTTTTTATCTTTAATAAAACTACATTTCATAAGATAAAAATGACAATGACAATTATCATGAAAACTGATATGTATCGGAGAAATGAAATGTTTACATTATAGTATATATAGGTATATATTAAACAACACATGAATAATACAGAATCTTTCCAATGTTGTTATTATACGAGTACATACAAAAACATTTGAACACTGATACTCATAATTCTGCGTACAGGATACAAAATAATATGTATTACGTATTACTAAAATACTTATTCAGTTTCTGCCAGCCCTCAGATAACTTACTGGTTATCTTCTCTACTGGACCGGGACCTCCGCAATGTCGCGGAGGACCTGCTAGCAGCACGGTTTCTCCGGGCATTAATTTAACTACTTTATCCGAGGATAAGTGAGCAGTCGGAGAATAACTCGAACCTCCCGAGGAAGTAGCTATTGTCATTTCAGCTGGTAGCCCTGGTATCTTCGAAAGCTGGACTTCAGTCTGGTCTTGGCCAAAATTGGCTACATAGAGTAGGGATCCGCTACCACCCCATTTTAGTATTGCTAATAAATTGTCGAAGCATTTAATCTGAAAAGAAGATTATTCTAAAGCAATGCTTAATATTAACCTGACCAGAATACTGACTCCTACACTAATATCATAACGAGGTAAAATATATCTATGTTATTATAGGTAGGTGTATTCATATAAAGGTAAATTATCTCTGATTAAAACAGGCTGCTTTGTAACAAGAAACAAAAGCAATCCACAGAGATATGAATGTTACCGCGCACAGTGCATGGTCTCATAAGGCAGGAGCGGGTCTTGACTGTTGAGATTAATATCAAAAATTGCACGTCAGAAAACGTTCTTTACAGTCATGAAATTGAAGGTGATTTTAATTAAGTTGGCTTGACTGCGCTCCTGTTTACGTCACATTGTTGGACACAGATTGGGAGGGATATGGATTAATGATTTATTCATCTATGAAGGATTGTAGTAAGTTACTATTTGTTATAACTATATACCTCTATATATGGTCCGTTAGCTGGCGATTTTCTCATCGCTGCGGCAACCCTGACCTTACTGATGTGGCTGTCTTCATTTGCAAATTCAGTTTTCGCATTTGCGTATCTATAGTTTGGTGCGAGCGGCAACCAAGGCTCACCAGACGTAAACCCTGCTGATGGCGTGTTATCCCAGGGGAATGGGGCCGCTGAAGGTGTTCCAGGGATCGGCCAGCACTTAGAATTGGAAGCCCATTCGAGGATGGTGTCGGCTGCCCCCAGTTCATCCCCTTGCTGAATGATTGCTGCACCAGGCAGTACAAGCGTTAGAATGTTCAAAGCATCCACCATTTCACCGCCCAATCTCGTCGTGACACGACTTTGATTGCTCGAACTTGTCTTGAATGTAAAATGTTATTCAAAATTAAACACACCTATTTCTGCCGTGAAGCAATTGTTTTTACAATTTGTGTTTCGGTGTGAAGGGTGTGGTTGCCGGTCCACGC
>DWDX01004673.1:0-11378 GCA_018245675.1 Agara michaeli | reverse complement strand
CACCGGGCACACATCCAGACTCTGAGTCACTGCTAGAAATTCTAAACTAGAAAAATCCAACAGTACCCAACCCGGGACTTGAACGATCGGCAGTCGCGCTAGCAACCGCCCGACCAACGAGGCAGTCAACAACAACAACAACAGTTGATAACATTATAAGTAATACTGATAAAGATAATATTTTAAATTGTTTTACTCGTCAGCTCCTTCCGTGTACGTTTGACTAAACTTTCCGTGTGAAAGCAACTGTTGATCACCTTTCTTATACATCGAATCGGTCAAAATCATAAACGCTTCCAACATCTCACCTAAAATAAAATTTATTAACAATTTATCTCATTATTTATTAAGCAAATAATGGAACATAAGTCCGTAATGTTTTATACATACCGGTGAACTTCATATATGCGGGTTGAGCTAAACACGCGAACAGTAAAATAAAAAATTGTTAAAGTGATATGCTGGTAATAAAAACATCCGTAAATCTACAGTAAGTATGATGTAGTATGTATTATTTAGAAAAGCAATGTAACATATTATCGTGACATACTTACGGAATTTGAGTAGACCTCCCTGTGGATGAACAAGAAAATATTAGGTAGAAGCGATGAAATAAATATTGCTATTAATAAAACATTCTTCATTCTCCATCATCTTTACATCTTTTGTAACAAAATGAACACGATTGGAAAAGGAACGTATTACGCCTGTATATAAAAAATTACATCAACTTTGTAATGTGTATTACATGGAAAATGAAGAATGGTAAGATATATGTACAGAAATATGTAGGACAAGTCGTTACCTTCAGCATCCGTGTTCACTTGTAACAGTAGAGAGGAAATGAAAATATCATGAAAAAAATTATTAACTTTTATTCAGTTACTTTTTTTTGTATTACAATTTAATAGCGTTTTCAATTTCACGACATTTCGTTCAGTTATCTTATAAAATATTTTTTAGTTCATTCAACCATTGTATTTAAGTATTATCTTCATGTTGGATCTTTTGGATCGATTTGTTTGTTAACAACATCAGTTTTTGTAACTGTTTCTACGTTCCCAAATGTTGCTTTCATTGCATGTTTAATTTTACCCTACACAAAAATGTTCGGTTTTATAAGACATTCGAGGTTACATGATTATATTGATAAATCAAGTAATGTAACGAACATGACACTTACCCCAGCCATCATATTGAGAAAGTCATCGGCAAAGCCAGCCTCGCCTGCTTCATCCGCCTCTGCCAAATCTGCAAAATTAAAATGAAACATTGCCATAGATTGAATGTTCTTAAAATTTCCCATGGTATTCTCACAGAAATCGTATGGTTCCATTTTAAAGTACGTCATATTAACCACAGGACAAGCAATCAAGAAAACAGTATGTGTTCGACGATATATTTCATGACAATTAGAATGAAATTTTAAAAACGCTGAACCAGAAAAAAAATGCTTTTGACAACCTGTTTTTATTCTTTTGCTATTTCGCTCTTGGAGGTTCTCGGTGTGCCTCCGGGCGTTGTTGCTGGTGTGGCCGTAGGGGTCCCTCCAGGGGTGTCTGTGGGAGTCCCACCGGGAGTACCAGCTGATAGAGTTGTAGATGTACCAGTATCTCCGCCTTCGGCACCGTCGTCGCCATCGGCTGCGCTCCGACTCACTTCTTCTCAGAAAAGAGAACAAACAGTAAAACATACCTCAGCAGGGCACAGGGTCGATTATCCACTCGACATTTGGGCCATGATTTCGTAGGCTAAAGGATAAATAAAAATTATATATCGCAAATTCCTTACCATCGTCTTCATCGAAATCCATCATCAGCATACGATCATCAGATTCCGTGATAATTTCATTAATCCAAACAGCGATCTGGTAAAAGTAACGTCTATGAAAAATGTTGGTAATATAAAGTTTTAAAAAAATTGCGTAATCATTGACACTACCTTACCAAAGTATAAGTAGTATAAAAAATTAACTAACATTGAAGCTAGCTCGTCGAGAAATGCCTTCATACCTTATCAGACATTTCCATCATGAATCGTGCCTTAGGGTGTCTACAGCGTCTCGATGGAGTCTTTATATGCATGAAGCCGCATACCTCCTCCAAGATAATATTAGAGAGTCGCAGCATCCTAGACAATTACCAAACATACGCTCCGGTTATATTTTCCTTGAACGCCAAAAATGTGAAGAGACAGTACGTAATAAGCAAAAGCAGGTCTTTCCCCACCCGTCAGCCAAAGTGTAGTAGCCGGGCCTCGACAGGCGCTGCCGGATGCCCCTTGCGAAAACAACCGTAGCGTTGCGGGCCCACGTGAACCGTTTGTCGCCGTACACCGCCAGAACATCCTTTTTCAACTGATTCACTTGTATCCTAAATGTGAATATAGTTATAAAATAATCTGTAGAAATTATAATGACGTGGTAAATAGAATTTTAAACTACCGAACAGCAGTTTATAATCGTAGCGTGTTTAGTATTAAAATTGCATGTAACGAAACTTGAAACTGTACAATTGAAATGGAACCTACGCTTTAACCGTTTTCTGGAATCGAAAACATAAATTCTCTGTACTACAATAGTGTTGTGACAGTGTGCGAAGAGATATTTCAATATCTTACTTAGTGGATTTCTTCTTTGCTTTACGGAGATTGATGAAATACTCATATGCTTGATCAGGTTTAAAAGGCTCATCAGCGTCTAACATGCCACGTAACCGAGCAATCTGTACATAAAACGACCCCATTAGTTTAAAATGTATTTTGTTCAAATTGGACCTACAGAAATTATACAGAGGTTGTATTTGTGATGCGTAACAATTTGATTACGACGGAGACGCTGGCAGGACACTCGTTCGGTACTATTTCAATTTTGAATTTGGAAGTATTAATTAGAAATAAATTGTCGTTTCTCTTACTATGCGACAACAGTGCTACCAGCTCTGCTAGTGTCTTTCATAAAATTAAAAAGTTTTCTATACTATCGCTCTTTTGTACAGTTTTAATATACAATTTCTTACAACTCCGATGTTATTTGCTGTAATATTTACACAGGAACCAGTTTAGGAAAAAAAATGCTATAAATCCTTAATCCATAGGAGTTGCGAAATTGCCACTTTCGAGCGATTATTATCAAAATAGGGCATGCCGTCACGTGCTGACGAGTCCTCAAGCGCACCAAGTAGTATATTAGAGGGCTTTGATATTTGACCGCCCTCAACAACCGCTGATTATCTATTTTTATAAGACATCCACCAATCAAAGATAATTCCAGCTGTTTCACGTGATACAAACTGGCACTACAAGCATTTCATGGTTAGCTCGATTGATTGCCCTCAATTGCTCGATTGATTGCAAGATCTACGGTAACGCATGACTGCATTCCAAATATAAAAATGTAATGCGTGTTTACATATGTACAAAAGCTTACTGTATCAGCTGGTAACACGTGCGCATGTTCTCGCCACAGATATATAATGTGGCGTCGTTGCGGCTTGGACATGTGCTCCAGCCTGTCCGTGAGCACGGCCCCGTGCCGACGGAGGCAACGGGCGTGCGCACGTTTCGCCCGCTTCGACATTTTCACGTCAGTTGCTTTCGGACCTCTATTAAAATTGAAATAAGTTTACTCGTATCATTAATTTTATCATATTTTAAAATTATTCTCTGTAAATTTTATGTAGGTACCGTTACCTAGGTTTTGCAGGCTTAGGCGGTGGTCGCGCCGGCTTTTGAGGCGTAGACTTATGTTGCAAACGTAGATCGTGACCCGCAAAGATAGCATCCGCTACCGTTGGTGGGGCGGGCTCTGTGGCGTAGGGGGGATACGGCGGGAACCCGCCCGCGGCGCTCGGTGTTGCTATACCAATGGCATACATTTAATGTATTTACAAATACTTGAGAATTACCTAAAAGAACAGGTATTACTCAAACAGCTTACTAATAACATAATAACACATACCCTCGCCTACTTCGGACATAGGCATTTCGCTCATAGGGGGCTCCGTTGACGAGGTACCTTCAGCCATTCTAAGTTTGAGTAGTAAATTGATTTAGGACCAATGTTCAGTTTTAGATAGTATATAATATTTTCTGATGTTGTTAGATTATTATATGTTGAGCAATAATTATACCGTTACTTCCATGTTATAGCATGACAGAGTTAATGACGGAATGAATGTATTTTTAAGAATTCAGCAGTGATTATCTGACGAATAATGGCCAGTATCGCAATAGAGTAGGCATTTGAGCAAAAAATGATGAATTTAACATGTACATTGTACATGCTTGCATATCATTATTTTCACTCGTCACGTATTTATCTATTTAAAAAATTCAATATTTCTGCTGAAGAAAAAAGTTAGAAGTAAAAATAGTGGCGGCCTTCGGGGTGGCGGACATGGCGAATGCCTAGCGTCGCTCTTATGGGCCCCCGCGCAACAAACCGAATAGGAAAAAAAAAATGTCAACACTTATAGTTATAGGTTTGATATTAAAAGTAACTAGTAAATAAATTGTAAAAGTAGTACCTACCTGGTAAAAGTAAAACTTCTTTGTCTCAGATCTATACAGTGATTTTAGGGCAAAACTGATCGCTCTGGGGTCTTGGGGGCGGGGAGGGGACATATAGGGGTTTATGGAATTTTGCTTAGTCGGAAAAAACATATTCAAGTTCCCTTAACATGAAATTTGCTATTAAACAAACGTACTAGCTGTTATAAAGCGTAATACAACCTTAATTTAGCAAATATATAATTACATTTACAATTGTAATTTTATATTTTATAAGTTACTCTGTAATTTATAGGTGTATATTATTCATGGTATATTAGCTGAATAAGGACTTCATTGCAAACGAAAAACTAATGTATTTACTTATTCCAAGCAAATAATCATAAAAATACATTCTTAATGCTAAAATAATATACATTTGAAATTTCCATAATATTTTTATTTGTAAACTTTTACTGCTTCTGAAAACTGCATAAAAAATATCAAGTAAAGACAGCCTGGGAAATAAAACAACAATAAATACTAACTATGCAATATGTCAGGTCCTGAAAGATCACATTAAGGTCATACCTTAATTTGATCTTTCAGGACCTGATACATATATCATTAAAGGTAATTCAAAAGTATTGTTTTATCTCTTTATTACTTAAATAAATCAAGTTAAATCAAATTAAATAAAGTTAAATGAAATACAGGTAATAACAAGACAATTAAATGTAACATTAGCATTATTTATAGCCTTAGATAGAATAGTTGATTCCTGTTTGTGGTACTGATGTATTCTGTGACTGTTATGATGCAACTGTTGGATATTCAAATTTTGGTGAAGGTGATGAGGCATATTCTGGCGATGGATGATGTGTATGTATTGAGAAACTTGAATTTGACGAGTGTGTTGAAAATGGCGTCATTTGTCTTGCAATAGGATAATCATATTTTCCGATGCTAGCTTCAAACAAAATATTTGATATTAAATGCTCTACCATATTTTGAGCATAGCTTGTTTTCAAATCTTCTATTTTTGTTGCAACAAATTCGCCAAAGATAGAAAATCTATTGCGAGATTTCTTAGCTTCGAGTTCTTTTAATATGTTGTAAGCCTCTTCTTGCCTTTGATCATAAATTGAAATCTTCCTTTTTGATCCTTTTATATTATTTCTAGTATCCGTGTTAGGTGAATATCCTGGTTGTTGACCTGTCGATTGTGAATCTGGTGATGTTTGGACTAGAGTATCAATTGTAATTACTTCATTTGGTAATGAACTTTCATTATGAGAGATTTCTGCTTCAGTACTTCTTTTTAGACCAATATCCTGTAAATAATGAAATGTATTATTTAATACGTATTTATTTTTTACAGCAACTTCAAAAATTACAAAAAAACGCAATTTCAAAACTTAAGCATTCTTACTTACTTTTATTCTTGATAATAATTGATTTTCATGGCATTTAAGTTAAGATATGTCGGTACTACAAAATAGAGCTGCTAGTTGATTTATTGATAAATAATAATGATTATGTTGTATATTACTTACATCTTTTTTATTTATTCCCTTTTCCACACATAGTCTGGGTTCATTTCTGCTAGTTAAAAATAAAAGCCGTTGGTAGGCAAACCACCTTGGATTGTCGGAAGCAGCTGATCCAGACTTATTGTCATCTTTAATTTTCTTTTTCTCTCTGAAAAACTGTGCCGTCAAATTTTTTATTTTCCTTTGTATTTCAAGTTCGTGGAGCCCCATAACATCACTGATTGTTTTAAATGCATACTTTTTCACATTTTTATTTTTATAATTTTCGTCACTTGAGTCCCATAGTACTCTTTGTGCGTAATATAAATCAATTAACGTGTCGGTTAATTCGTTCGTCCATATGACAGACATGTTTCTGTTTTCAACTAATGTTGCCAACTGGAAGCGCAGGTACAGATCGAATAAATGTCGACAACGGGCGTGCTCCTTTGAGATTTAGCGCCAAAAACGGAAACAAGATTCCCGACATTTGCTTACAATTTTTATTGCTAACACAAGGCACACATTACTATGCAGTAATGTACAGCATAGAGGCGAAAACATATACAAGCGCTGGCAACACTGACAGACTATGAATAAGAATTGAATCTGATTCATTGATCTGAAAATCGAACATTTTTGACCAAAAAGTTGAAAATGAAAACGTTTTGATCTGACTCATAAATATAAATGTGTTATGCATATGCACTTAATAATTCGAAATATTCGTTCTCATAAACAAAATATATAAGTTATTAAATTTTTTGCGTCGATTCCAATATTTCCATCGCGTACAATGAATGCTGATTTAGGTAAGTTATGTTTAATTAAACATTTATGTGAATTTGTTATTAAAAATATAGCAGGCTTGCATGGATGTGTTGTTTTTAAGAAGCGAAAATTTTGAGTGATTTTATGAGGTATATCATATAGTTTGTTAAATGAAATCTTTACATTTAAGCTCTGGGATTTTTGGAGAAACCGTATGTATTGTGTAAAGCTGACAGTGGTGCAATAAGGTTTAAGGTGCGATGCTCAAGAGCTAAACCTCATTTAATTTTGTACAACAAGGAGTGTCCACATGAAGTGCTTTATCAAGTAAGTGTACCGCATTTCATTACAATAATAACACACATTTTGTTTAAACATGCAGACAACATCAGAATTATAGCTACATATTTTCACTAATATGGTTAAAAAACTATCCTTTATGGTCATAATGTTGTTTTATTTATGGACTGACTGATAGGAAAATCATAAACCTCCGAAATGTGTAGAAATGTAGAAGAGGCATATCAGATTTGTAATGAACGAGATATTTCACACTTGGTGCTTTCTGCCTACCCCGTTAGGGACCTGGTGTGATGCTGAAATTTAGAATTTGAGTATGTCATAGATATTGACCGTAGATATACTGTCATATCAACTAATGACTTTGTTTTCGCAGATATATTTAAGCCACAAGAGCTCACTGATATTAAAAACAGGTGAAAATATAGACTTCAGGATTCCTGGTTTCAATTACGGCACTCATGACTTGTGGTTAACATGGTACAATGATAAAATTCGACTGGGAAGGTTGAATGAACCTCCCATGCTGCAATACAACGAAGAGAACAGGAATGAAGAAAAGAAAATTGGTTTCATACACTTCAAGACTAAATATAGTGGGAATGGTGTTGTGAAATGGGAGTTTGAATGTATGTTGGCAAAGCGTATGTTATTTTTACATTTAATATATTTAATAGCCGGGGATAATTTAACACATGGTCATCTGCCGATTAACATTTTCAGTTGCAACCAAACAGCTAATATTTAGACATATTGAATATTTAGACGTAGACTTTAGACATTTGATCGTATCATAAAAGTGTTCATGCATAGTTATAGAAAAAATTGCTTAAATTGTTTTATTTAATGAGTTATTATACACAAAGTATTATAGTAAAAATAATAAAAAACGTGTTCTTTTAAATTCCAGCATTATCAACTATCCACACACCATTGCAAGCGCCGAAGAAAGTTGAAGGAGGCAAACTTAGATGGGTCAAAATGAGAAAGGGTGATGTGTTGCCTATTGATGCTATGGTAGGTGGTCTTGAGATGGAACCCATATACGTGGCCAGAGCTAACCACGGGGGCTCTATATGCCCAGGGAAATATGTGAAATCAAGAGAACTCGCATTCATACCATGGGGTCAATATTCATTTCCAAAAGAAGAATTTGAGGTAAGTTTGTTATTTTTGAAGTATGAAAACACTGGTTAACTATTTGGTGAATTGGGAAATAGAAAAAAGAAATATATTACTTTTAAAAAATTAATCATACAACCAAACATTTGAAGTTTAAAAATTAAAAAATAATGTACTTGTGTGCTATGATAAAACACAAAAACAATTTGATAATTTATATTATGGTGTATTTCAGGTCCTTTGTGGCTATGACGCAAGGTGGGTTAAATGTGTAAGGAACCACATTCCCGAGAATGCTTTAATTGGCGGTAGATCTGAGGTGCGCAATGAACCGCTGTATATCGGGAGAGCAATGATCCATAACAGCCTTGTGCCTGGAAAAGTGCACATGTTGTACAAAACCTGCTATCTTCCCTTCATGGGCAGGGAGGTGGAGAGGTCCGAATATGAGATTTTGGTGTCGACCCATAGACAGCCCATAGGACAATCTTGTGATTCACTGTGTTACACAAGCATGATTATGCAGCCATGTATTTAGTTATATAAATAAGATTTTCGGCCCCTAAATGTACCTATTATTTGCAGCAAAATGAAAGGTACTCATTACAGTGATATATTATTTAATGAATTCAAGTGATATGATTATTAGAATGCTAATTTTTAAAGTTCTTTTGTGTCTCGGGAGCCTGAACGGAATAATGTACTTTAAAATTTTTGTAAGTAACTCAGTATGGAACATGTTTATTGATACATAATATGTATTCTATTACTTCCCCTTGAATGAATTCTGATATTCCGATTTCAATCTGCAGATTGACCATTAGATATAAGAACAGTTCTTGCACAAAGCAAAGAATTCCGTTGCTTATATTATTGTTACTGACAATGTAATGGTAATGTAATATCGTATCTGGTCTATTGTGTGTAGCATTGTATTTTTGGTCTGCATTAGCATTACCGTATTGTACTATGGATGCTTAGTCAATAAATGTGCGTTGTGTACTTTATTTATACTTAACCAATGTAAATAGATTCATCCTGATCATGTATGTAAAAAGAGGAATTACTGGGATATATTTTTTGTTTTTTTAATGTTATACTTTAGTGTCATCTTTTAATACATCTGAAAAACTTTTTTATTCAAGTTATTAATGTAAGACCTGTATTTTATAATATGTATTTAAAGGTAGTTCATATTAAAACATACATGAAAGATTTAATCCCTGGAAACAAATGTAGAACTAAGAAATAAATGATTATTTCAATGAAATAATGACTTGTTGTTTATTTTCCGTTAGTTTATACGTATCTACGGTAATTATCTATTACATCACATTAATAATTGTATATAAATGATAATTACTTAGTGATTCAATGCATAAGCACAGATCACATAAAAACTTTTCTAAACACTTGAGTATTTACTGTCTTTGTGTACACATTAGGGGTCCTTGAAACATCACAAAAAAGTTAGGAATCGCAGGGTTATACTTATATTCTAAAATTAAAACAGACAAGAGGAACATATTTTGATATCACAACCAGACCAAAATGGAATATGTAAGGAGGTGGTATTTTAAGCTTTGATTAGAATGAATTTTTTTAGATCTACAAACACTCAAAAAAATCATTCCCATCAGGTATTTACACATTTTCAATTTTTTATACAGCATATTGTTCCTTATACTTTTATTAGATTGATTGCCAAATTTTGTTTCCTTTTACTGCGTAATAAACATCGCAATGTAAATGTAGGAATAAAAAAAAACATTTTACATTTTCCATTTCTCCTTTAGTTCTTCTTAGGGGTATGAAGCCTGTTGACAAGCACTTGACCAGACTGGTCGACTATGGCCCTAAACCTCATGAGAGGATACTAGATTCCAACAGAAGAACAACGAAAGTATTAAAAGAATAGGTGCTATTATTACTTTTGAACAAATCTAATTAGTACTTTGAAGAATGATAAAATTGGAAAACTAGATTTGATAACGAAATATGTATATCATGTTTAATTTTTAAAGTACACTACTGATATATTTTTGTATACGATGGTATATAAAGAACAGACAATCGGGAGACATTGCAATTTCTAATGTCGTTAGAAATTTGTATATTAACGCTAAAAATTTAAGATCGTATGAATACGAGTTACCATTCATGAAAAATTATAAACAATAATTTAAGGAATAAAACAACTTAGGGATTTGTTCATTACTTTTATTCTTCTATACAGAAAGCTAAATCACATATAAATATAACTACACTTGACTATTTAATGTAGTTAAGTAAATGACACTTAATTGTTAACAGTACACTTAATATATATTAAACGATTTTATAACATTCACTGTGTAGTCAGCCCAATCTTAATTATGGTTTTCGTTATGATTGTCTAGACCATCCCTGTTAGTACCGAGATATGCTGTGGGTGTGATGCCCAGTTCATACATGAAGAATGGATTTGCACACTGTATATTCTTGTCGGGTTCAACTAGTATTTCATAATCCCTCACTGCGACCTCGCTGTTATCGTATGCGATATAACATACGTTATGAGACGGTTGCACTTTCCCTGGTATGAGATGATCATTGCACAGAGCTCTCCCCACGTACAGCTGCTCGCCTTCCACCTCAGAGTATCCTGCTTCGATGGCCCCCACCGGTATTCTACCATTGGAACATGGGATCCAAACACAGTCATACCCGACTAATATCTGTAACAGATTCACATATATATTAATAAAGCCAGTAAATTCATATACCTATATGTGTCTAGTGATTACATAATATAAACAAGACTACTACTTGAAACATTAAAAAAAAATAGTCGAATTGAGAACCTCCTCCTTTATTTGAAGTCAGTTAAAAATACATTTTATTCAATTAATGTCAAAATACCTTAAGTTCTATTCAATAAATGATATTTAAGCGACTTCAAAAAAAAGAGGAGGTTCTCAATTCAACTGCATTTTTGCTTTAACTACGAATAACATAGGAACCTAGTGTGATGTGGTAATTATGTCTTATACTACATTGTTTAAAAATGTTATCCCTTATTGGGTGAGACAATTTTACGAATGTTAGTCTTAAGATTTTTTTCATATCCTATGACAGTTCGTGAATGAAATATTCTCTGTACCGAAGCCATTCTACTGTCCATGT
>DWDX01004672.1:0-11380 GCA_018245675.1 Agara michaeli | reverse complement strand
AAGGTTTAGTCCTTTTTAGTCTCCTCACTATGTCCGTGTTATCAAGGATCTGGATAGCCTCGATATTCACATGATGAAGAAGTCTATTTTCGTGAGCTTCGGCATAATACTAGATAGTGATACTATTGGTACTATTTGCTGTAGCACGTAATCCATTACTTCGGTTCAACAACAAAAGCTGGCGGCTTACGGGACAAACGTCGCGAATCAGTAAATCCTCCAAAAATCGAAAATAAGAATTCATTAATTATTAAAAACAATTATATAAGTAGTGTCTCACTAACCATCGCAGTAGAGTCGATCCACGTGTCCAGCGTGTCGCAAGCCACGCGCAAGTCAGACTCGTTGAACTCGTAATACTTGGCCCAGCCCAGAGGCACGTAGCGAAGACGCTCTTGTACAATGCCTGCGTTTAAAAATAAAATTAAAAGTGATTACAATTCACTTGTTAATTTCAGCTTTTATATGAGAAAAGTTATAGGTAATATTTACCGTGGAACCAGGCGAGCAAGAAGTAAAGTCTTGCACGTTCGGAGGGCTGTTTCATCATGCGGGCCGCCGGTACCTACATACAGAAAATATAACCGTATTATTATCAGTAACGAATGGATAATTTTATTGAAACTTAATAATAAATATTTCATACAGCAAAATAATGGTTATCGGAGGTTAATCCTGTAAGGACGAGCGGTGTGTGTTTGCTTGGGTGCGTGTGTGTACGTGTGTGGGATTATTCGTGTTTGTGCGCTTGTGAATGCGACAAGTGCAAGGTAACAAACGGTGGCGAAGGTCCGGAGCAGGTTGGCGCGAATGCCGGGCGGCGGCTCGAACACCACCACGCGGCCGGCGCGCAGCAGGTTGACGGGCAGCTTGGGGCTGATCTCCGTCGTGAGGAACAGCCGGAATGACGGGTGCGGTTGCAGCGAGTGCAGCTTCTTCTCCAGCTGCACCAGCCACACGGGCGCCAGGTGCACGTTCTTCAGCATCACCCATCTGGTATACCGTATAACATTTAGTGGCAAAATATACATTTATTAATATATACATTTATTAAAATGAGCTTACCGTCCAGTCTTACAAGCGGTGTTAATAGCGCGTTCGGCCTGGTTGAACCCTTCCGCTGAACCGATCGCAATGCTCGACAAAGGTTTGTTCAATTCCGTGGCCATGTCATCCACACGACCTACGCGTAAAAGCATTTTTCATTGAACAATCAGTGCAAAAGTGTAAATAATTAGAAAACTGAGCTTCTGATACGAAAGGACCATAGTAACGCCATACCGCTAGCGTCGTAGCCAGGCACCGAGCACAACAGCGCCGGCGTGGTTGCGTTCAACTGCGTTTCTGTTATACTAGAGAGGTCCAGCTCGGTCTCAGCTTTCGCCATGAACCCTGCTCCGAGCACGGCCGCCACGAGCTGCGTCGCAGCGGCGATCACTCTGTCTGGTCTGAAGGCCTGCGTAGTGAAAATTTTATTTATCGAATAAAAGTGTTCGTAGCTGGATTGTGAGGACACCCACATGTATGCTCTTTCCATAGACATATATGTTGATAGTACAGTCATAAAAGAGGGGGTAGCGATTTAGTGGTTGTAAGGGTACCTGTATGAGCAGCAGGCGGTAGCAGGCGAGCGCGTGCGGCGCGGGCGGCGCGGCCGCGTCGGCGTCCCACAGCGTGGGCACGCACTGCTCGGGCGCCGCCTGCCCCAGCCATGCCGCCAGCTCGGGCAGCGCCGCCGCCTTTTCCAGCAGCTTGCGGAAAGCCACCAGACTGCAATATTGCATCAAATTGTACAATCATTTTTATGCACTGGCGCATTTACAAATATATTTATAGAGACAACTACAGTCAGGATTCCGAATTGGCAAAATCTGTTGGCAAAATGTGTGTCCCTTTGTTTCATCTAACAACTTTTTACGGAGCTTGGAGCAACCATTTTTCTGTATTACATTTGTAAGTAGTCATTTGTGTATTAGCATATACGAGAGTGTACCGAGAGCTGAGGCGCGCGGCGGCCTCGTGCTGCGCCTGCGTGAGCGGCTCGACGGGCGCGGAGCTGGCCACGAAGCCCTCGCGGCCGCGCAGGAACACGGCGAACTGCCGCTCCAGCGTGTCCTCGGCGCCCGTGCCCTTCAGGTGGATGCGGCACAGCAGCAGCGCGAAAGTCAGCCGGTCCGTGTGCAGCATCCCGCGAGCCACTCGCTCGTACACCGCCTGACATGATTAATCTAATATTAGTAAATGACATAAGTACGACCAAACCAGTCATGACGTGTGCGGATTTTTTTATTACAACGTGGTTTGATATTACAGTGTTATTACTACTTTGATATCGTCGTTCCAATTTTTTACTTGTTAATTATTATACAAAGTATACATGGATTAATTTTTATTATTGGCATATGCTTTTTTTTTTAAACACCAATTATGATTAAACACATCGATTATATAATATTATAATGTAATTACAACTTGCAATCATTTAAAATCCAAGTGGGCTCACCGCGAACAATTCCTCTGTAATGATCTTGAGCCGCGCGGTGTAGTCCGTGACACCGTTCAGCGACGGGAACACTAGCACCGAGCTGAATATGTCGAGGAACATCTTCAACGAGTACTGGTACAGGAAGTGAACTTGGTTCAATGATTCCATCGTGAAGTAAATGCTGCTGCAAGCCTGCGGAAACAATGCACACAGTGTCATAGTACGTTCGGGTGTGTTATCAAATTCTCGTTAACCGTCTCAACAACACTTACTTGGGACAGCGGCAGGTACTGCTGACTGACCGTTTCAATTTCACCGATCACTTTGTCAGTTTCTTCCACCTGTAATTACATAATAGGAGACATTATATGGAGATTATAATTTCTCGAAACAAAATATAACCACACTAATCTGAGGGTTTCCTCACCTTCTGCCCGATGTCATCCGCTTCCTTCTTCAGGGTCTCGAGTGTGGCAATCACGGAGTCGTCATCGAGAATCTTGCCCTTCGCGTCGTTCAACGCTTGAAGCAAGGATTTCTCCAGCTGACGCAGACGCAAGTGGAATTCACCTGTTTTTGCAATTCATTATATTTACATATAGTAATTCAAAATATCTTATTGGAATATGTGAGTATTTATAGGGTGTAAAATTAAGCAAAATATACCTATATGTGTATTTAGAAATTAATTTACGCATTTTTATCGATACCACAATTTTTTGCTTCGTACTGCATTGCGTGTGGTCCCATACTTCCGAGACATTTACTACTTACAAACTATAACTGTACTCTAAATTGGAGTGTGGCGGTGCAGCGGCGGTGCGGGTACCTTGCAGCTTGAGCAGGTCGGAGCGCTTGGTGTCGATGTCGGGCCGCTCGGCCTTGAGCACGCGGTGCAGGCACTGCGACTGCAGCGACGAGCGCGTCACCGTGAAGTTCACGAACGTCACCCGCGAGCACATGTCCGGCGGGAACTCCACCGTCGGGTCCCTGCGCATACATCGCGTGCACTGAACATTGACGCACTATTCGAGCGCTAACAGAGCAACATGTAGGGAACTATAACTTACAGGTGAACGTGTTATTTAAAAATAAAAGGAACATTTTCACGAACAAGCAGACCCAAATAAAAAAAAAAAAAAGTTCACGATAGTAATGTACGGGACTAGATTAAACCCGGTACGATATTTGGTTGATAGATGTATGTTACCTACTGATTGATAATGGTAGGTATGATACATAGTTTTATTCATGCTTCAAGTAAACGATAGACGTGTTGGGTGTTCTTAATGCGGTCTGCAATAAAATAGCGCAGCGTGTAAGACGCTACAAAAATGTACTTGCTGGATAGCTGGTTAATAACGCAATCATATTACTTAAGACGAGCAAAACTCGAGATTACTCGTTGACAGTTAAATAAGGTCAATAATTATTTAATCCTAGTTTAAAAATACACTAAGAAGAGTTGTCACGGTCATGTATACAAATGTATACTTAACGAACACACGGAACATGCTCACCTGGTGCTGAGGAAAATGACAAACGATGGACTAAGGTCGATGTCCTGGTCGCCGAGAGTGATGAGCACGCGACCTCCCGTACGCCTCAACTCGCGATTCAACACGGGGTTCAGAATGGGATCGTAGTTTTCAACGTCCTGTAAATAATTTTTAAGAGTGTTATACATTGTAATTAAATATCACCACATAGTAGAAAACAAAGTCGCTTTCCGCTGTCATGTCCCTATGTCCCTATGTCCGCTTAGATCTTTAAAACCACGCAACGGATTTTGATTCGTTTTTTTTAAATGGATAGAGTGATTCGAGAGGAAGGTTTATATGTATAATGCCATCCATTATATAGTAGAGAAATACTGTTATTTTTGAGATTTCTAATGTGATGTCGTAAATAATTACATTTTTTGCGGCGGGGGCGGGACGAAGTCGCGGGCAAAAGCTAGTTGGAAATAATATATAACGACCGATTTTA
Organism: Agara michaeli; assembly: GCA_018245675.1. Taxonomy (NCBI): domain Eukaryota; kingdom Metazoa; phylum Arthropoda; class Insecta; order Lepidoptera; family Hesperiidae; genus Agara; species Agara michaeli. Next base: position 6,906 of record DWDX01004672.1, on the reverse strand, counting down.
CTGTTACTAGATATACCGGTGTCATGTGTACATTGATAATATTTAAGAATAAACTTTTTCTTTTACTACATATCTAACGATATGCGTTTAGGATTAAGATCGTCACCTGCACAAGCAGTGGGTTGCCGAAACGCAACGCCGACTCCAGGTTCTTTCTGAACGAGTCGTCCAAGAACGAGGTCTTGGTGATCTTGCGCTCCTTGAACTCGCGCATTATGAACTCGGTCGCTTGCCCCGACGGGTCTATGATAAGCGGGTACCGGTTGAAGCGCTGAAAAGCAAACGAGCATATTAGCCGGCATCGCATCACGCGGGGCACCCACGATCGCCAGATACGCACCTTCAGCATGATGGCGTTCTCGACGCAGAGCTCGTCGGTGGGCAGCGCGTTGGCCTGCCAGCGCAGCCGCTCGTCGGGGTTGCTGAGGTACTCGGTGCGCGCGATGTCGGCGCGGAAGCGGATGTTGGCGGCCGCCAGGTGCGCCGTCCAAGTCGAGAACAGGTTCTGCCGGTACTGAGCCCGCGAGCAAGGTCCAGCGTTAGTTACACTATTGCCGATTAGCGTTTCACACACACACACACACACACACACACACACACACACACACACGCCTATCCGCCGTACAATTGGCCGATAGCTAAAAATTTTCACCGGTTAAGATCTTAGCAAACTTAATTCGGTTCTACTTTTCTCGATTTGGTCACGCGTTAGAAAAATTTCGCTGCATCTATTTCTGCCGCTGTATATATGCTTAGTACATAAACATAATAAGTTCTAAAGTAACCGTCGATAATACCAAGAAAACTGTGGCTGATTTTAGGCTGTATATCTTTTTTGTCCATAGACAATGTAGCCGTGGCTACGAGTTGCGGTGATCGCTAAATATTTAATGGCCAAAAGAATAAAGATACAATTAATAAAAATGATGTTTATCTTACGTGCTGGTCGAAGTATCCTCCGTAGGCGATGAAGGCGGCCGACAGCAGCACGTCGCCGACGATGGTGCTCATCTGCGAGCGGAACGTCTCCGAGCTGGACTCCCAGCGCTCGCGTTCGATCACCAAGCTCTTCAGAAGCGCTATAGACCGGTCCACCTGGATTGAACATTGACATTTATAACAGATGGAACAACGATTTCCACGACCTACATCACTAATTTAATAACTATAGATTGGTCCTTTTACAGGACTAATAATAGAATTATAACTAAAAAATAGTTGTTTAGAAATCGTGGTCACCTTGTATGTGCAGTGCGATCCTGTACTTGTAAAATTATCTTCAAAATACCGTGCGTTATTATTAATCGGAGGCAATTTCCAAAACGAACATCACCTTGGCCTGCACGTTCTCCAGGTCGGTCTTGATGGCCTGCGCCTGGCTGATGAGCTGCGCGTACTCCTCCTTGTACGAGGCGATGGACTTCTCGAGCTGCGCGATGAGCTCGCGCACGCCGTTCCCGGCGGTCACGTTCGTCTGCGCCTGGTCCTCGAGCGCCTTCAGCTCGTTGCGCAGCGGCTCCACGCGTTTCAGCATGTCCGCGTATTCGATCTGCATTGTTCAATTGATCTTGTGATAACGATAAACATTTCTTCATCGTTGCAGGATATTATCATCGATTAAAGCTCTATTTATACAGAAGAGTCATTAGCTGCTAAAATTACATGCTATCGTTGAATAGAAAAACAGAAACGAAAAGATATATGTTCATACCTAAAAGCGGCTCAGAAATTGTGGACGGCAAACATATTTACATAGCACACAATTATTTACTGTTACGTTTAAAAGAACTTCGAATACATCACCTGAGCGATCGCCCATTTGACCATAGGACCGCAAGCCATACTGGCCCTGTTAACCTTCTCGAAGTTGTAGTCCGGATTGCTGAGGTAACGCGTCTTCATTTTCTCGCGGACATCGTCACTGACACACACACGAAATAGTGATTAATCATTTTATTGAACATAAATTTAAAACGAATATATTTCATTCCATCGTGCTAAGTGTAACCAATATACCGTAGCATGATAACGGAAATATCACCGCAGACCTCTTTGACCACGTTTTCATGCACACATCACCACATTCACCTTCCACATTGCCACGTTTAAGTTTGAGACGATATTCCAATTCCAACGGACGTCACGCACCAACACGGGAAAATAAAAATCAAAGAGAAAACAATACCTTTCGGCGTACGTTCGAAACGCATCAGCGGTACGTCGACGATTTTACAAAACGCCGACGAAAGGCATTGTAGATAGCAAACAAAACAAAAAAACAAACAAACTGAATCAGCCCGTTGACTCACTTTCTGTAGTGATTTTCAACCGACGCTCTGAAGACAACTTTCGGACGTACATTATTTATTGGCAAATACATTCATGCAATTTGACGATTTACGCAAACAGAAACAGTAGTGCTAATAAGTAATAAGTATATATAAATAAAGTACCTTTGGATCTGTTTTAGTGAGGGTCGTGCACAAAAGTGCTTTTGTGTTGCGGGGTCGCCAAAGACAGGTATATTAGGTTGTAAAATGTTAATTGCCTCTACCTGTTTTCGTGATGTATGCAGTTTTCTTGATTAAATTTACGCAATCCCTATTGAACGTCGATATAATTATTAGTGGGTTGCAAAAACTTTCGCCTAAATCTACCAAACCATCAACATAACACTGCAAATCATATCAAATTACATGCAAGATGAAATTTGATCAGTTCATGTGATTTTTTTTTATCAATAGTGTATTGTAATTATATATTAAAACTATCAAATAATAAACTTTCATATATGTACATAACTTATTAAGAAATATTATAATTCAAATTTCACTTTGCATACTACAGACCGATGCAAGACATTCACCATGCAGAAGCACGCTGTAGCGAATAAGAAATCACAAACCAATCACAATGCAACAAACTGCCGAAAAACAAAAAATTGTGAGCAACATTCAACATATTCAAAAAGAAAAAGTGATAGCACCCGTAAAAGTGGACACTAGTCGTTCGGTCTACCGTTCGAGTTTATTATAAAAGTGGTGTAATAATGTTCTGCGAGTATAAAGTTTTACATTTATACTATAGAGTGATATCACTTCGTCAGCACCAACACCGTAAACCAAAAAACGGGAGCGTGGCGGGCGGGAGTCGAGCGGACGGAGGGGCGGGCGGGTCGAAGAAGCGGCGGTGCTCACGTGATGTCCTCGGTGGAGAAGTTGGTGACGATGCTGTTGATGAAATTCTCGCGCATGATGACGGCGCGGATGGCCTTCCAGTCCGTGGCGTTCTCGCCCAGCAGCAGGCAGATGGACTCCAGCGCCACCTTGACGATCGCCGGCGGGTTGCCCATGGAGCGCACCTCCACCAAGTGCTGCTTCTTTATAGATTTGACCGCTGCACGCATTGCGGACGCGCGGTGTTCGTCGCCGCCACCCACCCAGCGAGCGAGAGCGACAGAGTACAAAAGGAGAGAAACAAAAAAAAGGCGTTTTAGCTGACTGCGTCACATGCGGCTGGCGTTATTGTAACCGTTCGGACGGGAGCGCGAGCGCGCGGTTACCGGACTGAAAGAAACACTTTGTTAATGACCTTCTCTAATCACGACGATGCTTAGCGATGTTAGTCACATACGAACGTTTCCGGGTGTTAGTGTGCTTTACGAAGATGCCGTTCATTTTTTACATTACAAGTAGTGATCGTAGCGTTAAGTAATTCACATTAATAACAACAGTCACATATGCGGGCAAGCTTAGCGTATTTACAGTATCGAATTCCGTATTAAACTAATAAATGTAAAACTTTTCATTCATAACACTGAAGAAATAAAAGTTATTCTAATAGTCAAATACAATGTAGATGCTTAGTGAAATATAAAGTTACAACGAGAGACGTTCGACTCACAATCGTATTCGATGCACTAATTACATACACTAAAATGTTTTTGCCAATAAATAGACTGAGAAGTATGGTAATATTACAACGCTTGCTATCTACGGTAGTGGTACATTCCTCAATCGGTTCGATACAGAGTACAGTAACAAAAAAAAAACTATATTTCAGTTTGAACGGGCCGTACGTCGATTTGTCTTGTCCGGCACCGCGTGTACGGCGAGCTCTAAGCGAACACAGAAACGGTCCCAATCACTGACGCCGTACGGACAGAGACAGATAGACGGACTCGCCCGGCGAGCGTAAGCAGGACAACACTAACGTGATGTTCTCAGTCTCGAAGTTAACTATAGTGGATATGAAGTTGTCCTTCATGACGGCGGAGCGGATGCCCTTCCACGTGTCGCTCTTCTCGCCGAGCAGCGTGCAGATGGACTCCAGCGCCATCTTGACGACGGACGGCGGGTTGGCCATCGAGCGCACTTCCACCAGCTGCTGCTTCTTGATCGAGCGCACCGCTGTCGTTTGCAATCACCTCCACGTTTAGTTACTGTCGTCGCGTCGTGCCGCTGTCTCTTTGTTATTATTAATTAACGACGAAAGAATCACCTAGTAAGTACAATGTATCCCCCCCCTTTTCGACGCCCCGATTACAATTTTCAATTATATCACCGATACTGTAATTTCAATACAATATAAACTGTACGTTTGACTGTTGTTCATTTTTAGATACGTATACAAGTTACACAATTCAACTGCAAAATATCAATGCACACGAGTTAATTACAAAAATAAAAAAATCGGTTCAGTTAAGACAAATTCACTAAACATCTATTACGGGTTAGGCATCTTTGTAATATTTAAACTACACGAAACTTGATCAACGGCATACATAAAGCCTTCACAGTAGTAAATGTACTTTTAAAAAGCTTTCACGCTGACTTATAAGTACACCGTTGAACAAGTTCAAAGGATGAAGTCGTCGTAGTGACTTTTAATTTCATATCAAGTATAATTATGACTGTATATGAATTCATATCAAAACTAGATAAGTATACGAGCGGTGAGGGTATTTGTTTGCAAGTATTGTGTAAATTCGAACCGTTTTGCGCCTCGATGACCGCCGGCTCCACCTGCGCGAGGTCGGCCATTACGTCTCTGCGTTTGGCTTCTATTTCCTTAGTCTGTTTCTCGAGAGCAACCTGTTTCGAAAATTAGTAAATTTAGTGGTGTTCACAATTTTTATGTTCAATTTCAAATATAGAATCGCACCTGAATTTCTTGACTTTCCACTTTCTTCTTTTCGGCCTCCTGTTGATCTTTGACCATTTGACGAAGCTTGGCATTGGCGGCCTCGTTCTTATGTTGGAGTTCCTATAAAGGTTCGGTAAAAATTATTTGTACGAGTACAAATATGATTTTATGTTTTTCAAACAAACTATCAAAAATCAACAAAATGAATATTTCTAGCTAAACAAGATCTCAGTAGTGAAATTTTGGCATTGCTCCATATAGTTAAGAGAAACAGCACAATGCCACATAATCACATTTCTGTAAATTTCAAACTAGCTTTGTGTTTGACTACAAGCTGACGGTAAGTGCAATGCAATCAAAGATGTAGAACAATAGTTTGCTTACTGTTTTGAATGGCTATGATATTAATCGTTAATCATTGACGAATGAGGATATACCTGTGACTTCACAGCGAGACTCTTCTGCATCTCTTCAACCTGCTCCACCGTTTCGGCTATCTTTCCGAGACCGACGTTCAAATGTAGTTGCTGTTCCTCCAAGTCTGCCCTCTTCTCCGCGTATAATTTCACCATTTGTTGAATAAAATCGAGGTAGTGTCTAAACGAATCACACCAAAATTCATTATTGATCGGAAAGGTAAACATTTTTTCAACTTGGATTGGTCTGTTTGTCATTTCTGTTTAAATTTACATCAGGGACCTATAAAGCGTAGTCGTTCTCATTAAAATGTTGTATCACACTGTATATATGAGTAGCATATAAGAGTATTTTTATATTGTTAAATGTCAAAACTAGGAACAGTATTAAGTATCGCGGTGGTACCTGGGCGTGATGGCCATGGTGCGGTTGGCGCGCTTGGCGAGGCGTGCGTTGGCGCGGTGCAGCGTCTGGTGCACGTACACGCACGCGTTGACGACCGCGTCGCGGTGCGTGGGCCGCGCGCCCAGCTCGCCGCACGCCGCGGGGAACTCCGCCGGCGCCACGTACTCCGCCGACTCCAGGTCCATGCGCGTCGTGAACTCCTTGCCCACCTACATTTGTAACGATAATAATTGAGACGATTCCACCACACCTAACCGATTCCTTAATTCAATGCCTGTGTTCTGGTAACTGGATAGCTGAGAAACATACATCACTATCATATTACATATCATTTATAGAGATATTTATATTAAATCTTACTAAATAGATTTAATTGCTTCCCCAGTAATGATTCACTAGCATCTTCGATTACCATTTCTCGCGTTGAGACGCGGTAATAACATATTACAATACACGGAGCGATATAATAGAAATAGAAACTATATTTAAACTATATTATTATATATTAAACTATATTATTATATCCCCTTAGGGGATTACAGGCGTGATGTTACGTTTAGAAACTATACTTACATACTACATTTATTTCAGTCGTACCTGGAAGAGTGCACCGTCGCTCCAATCCCCAAACCAATTGAGCACGCATCTGTTGAAGAGAGCGGGCGAGGTGGCCGCGCGGTCCTTCAGCCCCTCCGACGACGGGTTCATAGTGAACACTACGTGCAGGTTGCGCATCACCTGGCCTGTGAACCTGTAAGAGAAAATTATGAGTCGACTCATGACTAAAGTGTTGTAACAGTATACTGAAATTATTGAGATACAGTATGCCAGCAGCTTGAATATGGAATCATCTATTTAAATCACTGCCTCGTTGGTTGGGCGGTTGCTAGCGCGACTGCCGATCGGGAGGTCCTGGGTTCAAATCCCGGGTTGGGTACT
>DWDX01004671.1:0-11380 GCA_018245675.1 Agara michaeli | reverse complement strand
GTAACTGGTGAAATGTGGGGGTGTACTACACTCCTCTGCCTACCCCTTAGGGGATTACAGGCGTGATGTTACGTTGAATTAAAGCTTTTTGACAAGGACTATGTATGAGTTATTGAATGAAGAAAGGTGCTAGGTGCTTTGAATTAGGGGTTGATTATATCGGAACATCGTAATTAGTGGCTTTAATCAATCTGATTAAATATAATTCTTTAGCCGTCGCGAGGCTTTTGTGTTATTTTCCATGGAAAAAAAGTAGCAGTATCTATTTTAAGGGTTGATTTATGGATTTAGGTAACAAACGTTTCGCCAACTCTTTTCTGGTATGAACCGCTAAAGGAACTCCCTACCGTCGCCTGTTACTTATAACTCATATTCTCATCCTTTATAAAGTGGAATTATTCGAGGCAGAAGTAAATAAACACATTCTGGGCAAGCGAGACTACACCTCGCTTTCCATCAGGCGAGTTCGTAGCTAAACGCAAGCGTATTTCATAACAATAGAAAAACGTAGACACCACAAGTGCTATATTCAAAAGTTTTTCTTTCAGATATTCAAATTGTTGCTGGTTCCCATCTCTATTGAACTCGAGTTCCGTAGTGAAACTTTAAGCTAATGAAACATCCAAACATCCAGAACCCTAATTAGCAGAAGATAAACTTGTTCAATTTGTTAACCTGTAGGTACACTGCACTCCGCAAAACAAACATGTAACTGAATTGCAAAAAGTTACAGTTATCGTTGGATTGCGAAAGTTACTAACGTTGAAAATGCATTTTTCTATCTCGCTATCTCGTGGCTTACTGTACTTGTACTTTTCCATCGTATAAAATAGCTTCAGTTTTTAAACTATTAACAAACTGTTGAATAGTTCGTTTACTATTTTACGAAGTGGATATTAAAACTAAAACAATGATCATAATATGTTGAAAACTAGAAGGAAAGGTTTGAAATTGATTTGATTGTTTTCGAACACAAGAATGAAGGTAAAAGATACACGTGACTGAACGCGGTAAAAGCTATATATGCTTTCGTGCTGGTCATCTTAAGCTTTCGGGCTATTTTCGCGGCTATTTTATCAAGGGTCAACAATCCCTGACGTATTCCACTACCTATGTTGTCGATCACCGAGCGACTACGTCTCTATGGAATTAGATTATTTACCAGACTATCATGATACCTAAGGACTATTTTATATTCACCACTTTCGTTTAGGTTATTAGCCTAGTTTTATTTTGTTATAACAATGTTGTGTAGAGTGATATATGTACAAGTAGTACACATATATAAAGACTTTTTATATAGACAGATAATTATAAAACACATTGACATTGTCTTTAGGCTATTGGCTAAACTCAATTGAGAGTCGTTGAGATTTTAAAAAGGAATTGATATTTTAATCTGTAGTTGTCTTCACTCAGTTTAGTTGGAGTTAATAATGTTTGCAATCACTGTAATTTGCATCCACGAAGCTAACGAAATTGAAAAAGTTCATAACCTTTTACCGAGATTCGCCGAGTCCTTTTTACAATGTTGAACTAATTACCCTTTGAACCTCAGTTTTACAATGCTTTCAGAGATTATGAGGGTAAATTTTTTTTTCCACGTTCCACTTTTTTTTAATATGACGGCTGTAATATAATTATAATTTATCCAACTTGTATACTCTACCTCTATATTTCGATGTTGAGAGATTTTGGTTGAGTTTGTTGTTAGTTATACATTTTACGTGGAAGTCCATTTTGAATTTGTTTCGTTAATATTTATACACTTCATGTCAAATACGAATGTGAAATATTTTTTCCGTAACTGACAGACTACGTTTGGGGATGGCTCTGTCCAGGTAGACAAAAATAGAGCGTAGAGCTCGCAGCACGCTACATTGTAGGCGTAATTGTCATCACACCATTACAGGTCGAACTGCTTTTTCCAAAAAAAAAAATTAAATACTTCTTAAGGGTGGTGAAAATAATATGGCATAAAACCTTTAAAAGAAGAAGAAACCTTTAAAAGTTTGCAATTTGTAACTGTATCACGGTAAGTTATATAACCAGAAGAATATTCAATTAATGTAATACAAATGAATATTATAAAAATAACGCAGAAAGTTCGACCTCAATGGGTGCAATATTACATACTTTCATTGAAAACCTTACGAACATTCTGTAATATTGTTATTTACTTGACATCTTCAAGTCGACATTGATCGCAAAACCGAGGCGGGATGTTTTGCGGTTTATTAAGGATGTGATAATAAGACCTTATGAAGAAAGCTCGTTGAAGGCGCTTTTTAGTATTCACTCGCCAAGAGATACGAGGTACCAATATATGAAGAAGTCATAACAGTTCTATGGTTGGATCTTCAGGATGATAAAATATCTGAATCACATTCCAGTATGGATGACACAGTGGCTATAAAACGAAGTATCAATATTATCATCATTTCAATGTAAGGTTACGAGTATTCTCTTAGAGTGCGAAAGGTTAAGGTCATATTGTACCACGCTGCTCAGGTGCGAGCTGAATTGCACCTTTCTGAACAGATTTCAACATAACATCGATTCGTGTTTGTTTTTGAAACAATATAACTTAATAAAACTTAAAAGTCAATTTAAAATCAGTAGTCTAACAGCATTGATTAATTGGAGACCGTATCCAGTAGTGTGGTTCAAAACAGTAGCGTCCACGGTGTTATTAGCTTGGAATATTGTACGTCTGATAAGAAAATGATGATGGTCCTTGGCGCAACTATTTGCTTTGAAAAACTTTGTCGATTAAGAAATTGTAAATTAGTTTAAAACGCGGCTTTCGAAACAGATGCACGGTCTTGCGAATCGCGAGTCGTTAGCGCCACGGATTGCTTAACGTCATAACGCTAACATACACACCGTCACGCCAGGTCCCTAACGGGGTAGGCAGAAAGCACCGGGTGCCAAATATCTCCATCCTTGCAAACCTGACGAACGTTCGTCTACATTCATCACTCTCTTCATGCATACACGCCGGTTTCGGAGACTCCTGACAACGGTAACGCTAACGTAGCGGGATTTACAGAGGCCGACGTTCGTATCCTGTAGGTTAATTTTTCTTTTTCGTTAAAGTCTCACCCGGTGCGCCGTCGACTTTAACTTTTTTTCTACATATAAAAATACCTCTGCAAGCTGTGAACTAAGAAAATAAAGTCATCAGTTACAAAAGAAATCATCGCGAATACTTGCTTCGAAAGAGATTGTGAAGTAACACGTTGTGTGTCTTAGTACTTTCATTGCAATATGTATTACTATTACTGTATAAATATGCCATACGGTTGCATTGTTATACTCGCGGATAGTTGCAAACAAACATTAAATTAATATAGACAGATGAATTTCACCAACTAACGCCCGATACAATTAACTATGTAAAATACCTATTGGTTGGGAGCGGAAAATTTATATTAGTTTATCTGTAAAGGCAACCGAGCAGATGTTTGCGTTTGCTAGTGGCGAGAAGTTAGAGGCGCGCATTGCGAAACTTTGTAACGTAAATGCAGTTGCAATTACAGACTGGCCGAGTTGCGCGCTATCTCAATGTTGCATTTTTTCTTTTTTTTTTTTAATAAGATATAAGTTGGGGATATTTCAACTTTTCTACTATCTATAAGCACATCCAGGAATGTTTTGAAAAAAGCTATTGTTCACTGCTGGAAAAAGGTTTTGTAGGAAATGTATTATGTGTTTCAAGAGGGAATGGTCTCGGTTAGGGGAGGCTCATGTCGATCAGTAGCCTGCGGCCAGCTAACCGGATGGATCGCGATGGAAGATTTTTTATCAATTCGTTACTTTTCAATAAACTATTACAATCGTAAGGTGAAAGATCTAGTTTCCGTTTATATCGCTATAAACATTGTGTTTGCTTGTTTGCCGTATCCCGGTCCTTTCTGTGATATAATATTTTTATGCCTTCAGTATTTTCATGAATGAATTTAGTATAAGTAGCGGGATCTTAAAGCGATGACTTATTCCAACATTGCTTGTCGTAATTCCGTTACACGTTAACGGTGTTATGTTTATTTTCTAATTGGAATTGATCAATTGATTGGTTATTACTTTATCTGTAAAGATAACAACGCGGATAGACATTCGCGTTATCGGCTAGGGGCTGCGGAAAGCTAACGCCGCGGATGGCAAACTTTGTGCGTTAATGCAGTTGGAAGTACAGACCGTCCGAGTTCAGCGCTACGACTCAACCGTTTATTTTTCTTTCGATGAACATTCAGCGCTATTTATCTTTCCAACGTTATATCAAATTCATTTTTTTTATGTAGTAAGAATATGTGAATATGAACATTAATGCCAAGCGTTGTACACATTATAGACTGCACCTTTTAAGGGTAGAACTGTAGTCAACCACAAGGCAATGAAAGTAAAAAATACCTACATATGTATAAAACATACATAGTTCGTTAGTTTTAACACGTTTATAGCTATAATTTGTTAGCTTTTAGCACCCCAAGACATAAAGTAAGCCGATAAAAAAAAAACAACGGAAGAAACTTCCGTCTGAAACAGAATCGTAAGAAATATACATAGCCGATGTTCTGGCAATCGTTGGATCTCATTTGCACAAACCACGTGCCATTACGAAACGTGGATACCGGTGGTTAGTGTACTGAAATCAGAAAAAAAAAGCAAATGCTGTGTGTAAACATACCATTAGTGTCGTGTGTAATGTATAAAAATAAATAAACGAGTCATATGTGGGGTAAATCGAGTTGCCTACTAGTGACCGTCAATGGTTTCTCTTCACAACCGCAATGCCACACACACACACACATGCGATTGTTTAAACTGATAAATACATCGTATTATTTGGAATAATAGGAATAAAATAATTTTAATGTCATTCGACCGACTTGTAAAGAACGGCGTTAATACTTACTGCAATTACGACTAATTGTATAAGTGTTACGATGCTTCCTAGTAAAATATTCAAGCTCAACATTGATTATTGAGTAATACACTACGTACTGCGATAACGTTTGAAAGCCGATGGCCTAAAAAGTAAACACAACAGTTCCGATGACAATCTACTTGCAGTATGTCACCGTAATGGTATATGATTTAAACTACCCCAGTTTCAAGAGCACTCCCATGTCATTAAAAGAGACGTCAAATTGCTACCGGCCACATCGACTGATATATTTTTCCAATCACTAATTGTAAAGGTAAAAGTTGAATGTAAATTTTCCCAGCCAATACACGGTTCATTTTGTGCGTTAAAGCTTCCAATATTGAACCATAAATAACTTAGTTTTTAAATAAAATGTTGCTCTCAATCGAACGTCTGACATTTATTTAGTTCGAGTACGATTTTATCAATGCGCTTCCGGCTTTATAAATATCTAACGTGAGAATATTGATAAACATGTATTTATTTACTTAGTCGCAAACATTTAATTGAAACAACATAAGTAATTATGCGCAAGACAATAACTAATTTAGATATAAAACTTTATTTAATTACAAAAAGATGGCAAGTGACAACCAGTTATTTGTTTTTACCAGTTATATTTTTTTAAAATCAAATCCTCATTTAACATACATATAAGATTAGTGTTCTACTGCACAGCTATTTTACTGATAGATATGTTGGAGAGTGTCGACGCAAAGAGATCCCAACTTACTGATACTCCATGCAAGCATTCACTGCTATATTTTAGCAGATATGTGTATAAAGAATATGGCTCTCAGCGGGAGCTTTTCAAATAACTTGTGTATATTCACAGATACTCGTAGATATATCCGTTCTTTATTTAGTCACAGATAAAAAAGGAATGATTTTTGACGGTCTGAAAGTTCTTCATTATTGAATATTGTAATTAAACAATGTGCTGAAAGTAAATATTAGAAGACATTGATATATTAAAATTATCTTTCACCGGTGATCAAAATTTTCTAATAATGCAACCATTTCTTAAGTTCCACCCCTGGAGTTGTAAAATATAGGCCCCGAGTGTAGCTAAGCCTTCCAGTCTCCTTCTGTATTCAAAACTAATTGTATACGTTCTAATGTACCGGTGATTATATAGCAGTCATATATATGCGTAGGTATAAGACGAATTGATTATTATCATTAACGTACATCAAATGTTGTGTTGTTACTGAAGAAAAATCAAAAAATTAGCTTGGCGTTTGAAACTAGAGCGCAAAGTGAATGCTATTAGCTAACATATAGTATTCCCGGTGCAAAGCTTGAATTAGAAAATCTATTCCAGCAAAGTAACGGCCAACGGTCGCGAAACGTTAAGAAAAAAAATAATATACTTATCCGGTATTAATGTGTACCGTTAAAACGTAAAATGCCCGGTTGTTGTTGGAAAACCGGAAACAATGCGTGCATTACGCAGTATTGCGTACCGACCGCGGCCATTATTGTCGCAGAAAAACAAAAGCAGTTGGTCTATGGGCTAATTTGCGCACAGATAATATGCTAGAATGGACTTTTTAGTGACCTAAAAGTAGGTTAGTGGTTTATACGTGTTTTTATCATCTGTTTATCATGTCCATTTGCAATTTTTTGGTTTGTGTATAGATGAATTAATTTATTAGTGGAAAAAAATTATTATTATGAAATACCCATTATTTATCGAGAAACCAGTCGTTATTCTGTGCATTTTGTATATTGAGAAACGTATTTCTGAAATTTTGGAAACTATTTTTTTTTTCCAAAAACAAATGCGTTAAAAACCCTTGTATTCATTATTAAAAATTGCATTTTGTGTAATATTTTTTTGAATGAGAAATCAAATTTTTTGCTTTTAAAAAAATCTTTACAATCTAGAAAATATCACTACACCGCATGAATGCTTAAATTAAAAATATTGGAGAGGATGGACCATTGTTTTGACGCAGGATTCCCGGGGGATCTTCCGTTCCACTTCCCACGTCGTTTAGATAAATAGCAAAATTTTTAACTACACGTGAGCTATTTCAACTGGGATATAAAAATATTCAGAGCCGGCGACAATATACAGGCTGATTTGCGGAAAATTGATATACGAAAAAAAATTGGAAATATGGATGTAAGAAAAATTTTAAATTACGATTAATATTCGGTATTTGAAATACAATTTTCTATCTTAAATTGATTCTATCTTGAATCTGTATCTTGTTTTAATTGTGCCGTATAACATGTATAAGTACAAGCTTATTGCTTAATCTGAAGATACCATCCTGTATACATTTAGTATATCACGTCATTGACGCTAACGAGTTCATTAACTTGGCAAATTATTAAAGCCTGCCTCTCCAAATAAAGGTATGCGCTCTACCAATGGCGAGTAACAAGTAGTTTCTCGAAGTGTGCCTCGAGGTGAACTTAAATGCCTACGCACAGTTCTAAGCCAGTGTTTCCCAAACCTTGTTCTGCCGTGCCCGGTAATTTTCACACTGCCCAAGGCTCAAGAAAGGCTTGACCCACTTAATACTTTTAAATCCAAGCCGGTTCAATTCGGTAAACCAATACACGTATATTGATAATAAAAAGAATTTATTAGTATTACATACTTTGCTATCGCCTATTTAGTCACTAATTTTTAGTGCGAAGTATGGATCGGCTTATTATTTTTAAAACAAGGCGGGAATGTTGCGATCCGGTGTTTTGTTTTGATGGCCCGCTACCGGGTCACGACCCGGCAAATGGGAAACGCTGTTCTAAACCATTGTAGCGCATTTTTGTTTCAAGTTCAATAGAGCTTCTTATTTCAGTATTCATTGGTGTGACAGATAAAATAAATAAATAGATAATCCTTTTATTATCGCACACATGGACACTGGTTTCCTCTTATAATGAGGAAGTTTATAACCGTAGTCGATAACGCTGGCCAGTGTGGATATGCTGATTTCAAACACCTCAAAAAAATCTAAGATGTAAAGGGTTTTCCTTACGATGTTTCCCTTCGCCATTATAACGAGTTATGTTTATATGTAAAACTAGTTATGTATTGGTCTGTAGTAGGTCATAGCCTTTTGGAGGTCTCGGTTCAAATCCTGGTACGCATTGACCTGGACGTGTTACAGTTCTCCATAATATCCTTTGAAGTATCTGAAGTCTGCCAATGCGCACTTGACCAGCGTGGTAGACTATAGCTTAAAACCTCCCTACGACAGGACACTCGTATCCCAGTGTTGGAACAGTAAGAAGGGTGAAAAAAGCATAGCGAACAGTTGCAGAAAAAGAATATTAATGTCTTTTCCTTACAGTTTAAAGTGTCTGCATATTAAATTACATGAAAATCGGTTCAGCGATTCCGTCGTGAAAGCGTAGCGGACGGACGGATTTACTTTCGCATTAGTTACTATATTAGCATAGATATTACATGGTTGTAATACATTATTATTATGTAATTCATGCGCAACTTTCATTTATGATATAAATAGATGTTTTTTTTTCCAATAATAACAATAACATCTTGGGATACTAACAGGTTGATACAAAACGAGCAGAAATTGACTTGTGGTGGTCACTCAACTATTTTATATACAGATGTATATATGTACACCCATACACAGAACACATTAGTGCGCATCACACATATATGTCTCCGTGGAATCGAACCCAGGACCCACACAACACTCACAGCAGTTAGGTTCACTAGTGCGCATGTATCCCATTTAAAATATCAATAGTCTATAAGTGAAGACTTGTAACTGGCCATTAGACTTAAACTGTGAAATAAAAAAAACACAACGTTTTCAAATCTCGATTTTGCACCGGCCGTTGTTCGCTGGCAATGCCGCGCACATCTAAGCGAAGCGAGTGCCTCTTCAATTAGAACAATAGAAAATCAACACGTGTATTGTTCTACGGCGCTCGCAAATTGTATCGTTGGCCATTTCATTATCACTTTCAACACTATTACCAAATACAAGGCATTGTTCGATTTGTTGGTGAAAAATTGTTCCGTTCCCCGGGAAACTCGTTACGTTTATGCACCATACGTATGAATAATATGATCTTCATATACGTTTCTCTTTCATTCCGTTGTATGGATGTGCATTAAGATGATTATCGTGAAATTGGCTGAACTGTGAAACAATGAGCAGTAAAGGTGTAGACACACAATTATTAGGCTCCCATGCTGCTATTGGCGAAAAAAATCCATACTGTTGAATTTTTCATTATCGTTATACCATCACGCCAGGTCCCTGAAGGGTAGGCAGAAAGCACCGAGTGCCAAATATCTCTGTCCTTACAAACCTGACGCGCTTCGTCTACATTCATCACTCTCTTCGTGCGTACACGCCGGTTACACAGGCATTGTAATTGTCTGATTTGGAATCGGATAGCCGCGTGTGGAATTGTCCCCGGTTATTATTATTATTAATAATAATAAAACTTCATCCGAAACATTAACCGCCCGTAAATAAATGTAACAACATTCAACTTCTAACGGGCGTACATGATTTATTCGTGTTCGAAATTTTGAAAGAACTATTTCTGTGCTAAGTACTTATGTGGGTGGATGGAATTCCACGGCGGAGTTTTTATATACACACATATCGATATTATTTACAATGGATAGTTACAATGATTCAATGGCTTCAACATAACTGTACATGAATACATTTGAGACTATTTCTCATAGGGGTAGACAGAGAGTAAACGTTATCATCGGCCCTAGTAGCACACATATTTTTTACTTTTTTTTATTGGTCCCCTACTGGACAGGTCTCATAGTGTGAGGTCTTAGGGTCTCAGTCAACCACGCTGGCCAAATGCGAATTGGTAAACCACACACACCTCAGAAAGCATTATACACTTTATAACATCTCGTAAGGTATGCAGGTTTCCTCACGATGTTTTCCTTCAGTTTTATAACGTGTGATATTTAAATGTTTACGTTATAAAAGGCACGTAATAAGTCAGTGGTACGTACCAGGATTTGAACCCAGACAACGGAGTGGGAGGATGAATTTCAAACCGCTAAGCTATCACTGCCGCTTTCGCTTTGCCTCCATCAAGGTGGTCTCACTCGTTCGTCTGTCACGTCTAAACCTTTGTATATAGTCAAATTCTTTTAATTGCCCGCTTCCTTTCCTTAGTCTTGTCAGATGATAAATCACTCCCCTATATCTATAGAGGAATTTATCTTCATTTGTTATAATGCGGCTTTTATGTAGATACTTTTTTAATGAAATTTCTAAGAATGGAATGTTTCTAAAATTGGAATCTCTTTCGCGTCTTGCTTCCTAAACTCTAAGCATTTTTTTATATTACGTGAAAGTATTTGGAATTGAGATTTTTAGAGGTTTTTATTTGGGCACGTTTTACTTTGTTTTGTCTGAAATATGTAAAGATTTTCCTTGACTTTTTTTTTATCTGTCACTTTTATATACCTCCTCACCATAACATTATCAACGCAGTTAGGGTTGCCACTTCTCATGTCTGCATAGATATCTCAGAGACAAAACAACAATACAGTATTCAGGGTTGCCACTTCTTATAACTGCAGCGGTGTATCATAGACACAACAACTAAATAATTTTCAGGGTTGCCACTTCTTGGACACGTCGATACAAAGCAGGTAATTAAAGTTATCTGACATTGACACCGGTATCTAATGACACGTCAAAAGTAAAAACTGTGCCCCGGGTTTCCGCGTGCACTCGAAAAGATAATCAGTTGAGTGCACTTTACGTAACTCCTTATGTAGAATTACATAACTATAAGTATAATAACTGGGGACAATTCCACACGTGGCTATCCGATTCTAAATAAGGCCTGTGTTATGGTAACCGGACAGCTGATAAACCTATAGATATACGATATTATACTTACATATATATTTTTATTACTACCAGACAGAACAAACAAGTGCGCTTATCACGCAAATGTTTGTCCTGGTTGGGAATCGAACCAGCGCCCTACAGTTTAGCAGTAGACCAAGAGACCTGTTATATGGAAATATGTATCGAACATTTTATGATATTTATAAATTATTTTAATTTTGTTTTACCTTTCTATTATATAATATACATATTAACCGAATAGATCACAAAAGGAAACCGTAGTAGATACATTTTCATCAAGATTCAATGTGTCTATTATCAGAAATTCAGTTCTCCCTTGTACTCTGAACAAAATGCTAAAGGTTGTTATAAAACGTTTAAAAAGAAATGATTTTAGTTAATTTTTCAAGTTCTGTGCTCTTTCAATGATGTTGAATTAATTATTATGTAATGGAGCGGCGAAATATTGTTATTTTTGACTTCGATCAATTTTTTTTTCATATACCGAAAATGCGAGACTGAGACATATTTAAAATAAAAAAAACGTAACATCACGCCTGTAATCCCCTAAGGGGTAGGCAGAGGAGTGTAGTACACCCCCACATTTCAC
>DWDX01004670.1:0-11380 GCA_018245675.1 Agara michaeli | reverse complement strand
GAAATGTGGGGGTGTACTACACTCCTCTGCCTACCACTTAGGGGATTACAGGCGTGATGTTACGTTTTTAAGTAATATAAACATTTTAGGAGACAGCGGTGCATTAAGTTATGGAATAGGATATGAACCAAGAACGAAAAAAGACGAGAGCGGTGAAGTTCCTGTTATAAAAGGGTATAAGTCAATAGAGTCAACACTAATAAGAACTCCAGACACGCGTGAGAAACCTATATTCACAGATCCTATATACGTCAATAGGAATATAAGGGACGGCTATGATACTTATCCTATAGCCAGCAATCCATCCCAATGGCAACCGTCCACATTTTTCAACAACGTTAATTGGTGGAACGATGATAGCGTTGCGAGTTTTAACGATTTCGACAAGAGAAGAGGCTGGCCAGGTAATAGAAATCAAGAAAAGTTCCACAGGAAAATCACAGAGGACGGTGTCAAAGAATTTTACTGTAGCAAATGCAGAGAACTCAGCGGCGGTTCAAATGGTAGACGTTGTATACAGCAACGGAGTAATTGGTTCTATGAAAGTACGACGCAAAAAATTCAAATTGACGGCAAATTGGCGAAGTTTAACTAAAAATATAGTAGGTATGGTTTGTCCGATGATAAAATGATGAGTCGACGCGATACAAAAACACGTAAGAGATCCTATCTGATCGGCCTTCAAGCGGAACATAAGGATTGTAGTGAACACACGGGCAGACATAAAATAATATCTGATCTGAGTATTATTTACATTAGATAATGAAATTCATTTGCGATTATGTTTTTAATTGACTTTGTTTATGAGACTAGAAGCATTATAGTTGATATTTTTTAACTTTCGGCCACTTGATTCCATAAATCTATTAGCATATCATAATGCGCAATAGTGTGTTAGAAAATAATTTTCATTTATATCAATATTGGGAAGCAAAACAGGATCTTTTAATAAAATGAAACGAAATATTGTTTCAAACAGCGCCAAATTTTATTTTCACCACATCGACCAAGAACGTTATGCCTTAAGAAATAACAAATCACAGCCTTTTCCAACACAAATGAAGTACTGTATTTATAGTATAATTTGAAAGTAACACAAAGTACGATAGTGTTAGTTAAATACTAATATCTAATTTAATAGCAGCGCTGTGGGATCATAGTCGTTGGTTTAATTTGAAACTTTGTAATGGGTAATCTCCCCGTTGTTGTTGATCTTGGTTTCAGCTCCTCTCTGACTCTGTACGTTCCCATCGACATTAGACGACGAAGCATAAGAAGAACTGGACACGCTGTAGTATCCGCCATTGCCAGGGTTAGCGTGAGTCTTAGTCACCTGCACGTTCGGTGTTTGCTGGAAGAGTTTAACGTTCGAATGAGCCTTTGTGTGACCTTACACATTTCTGTATTCGTGTTAATATTCATCGTACTCGGTCACGCCACGCATCAGCTATACACGAATATGACGTAAACCATACGGCATGTGAGTAAACTTCGTTGTGCAGTTTTATGTATATTCCTTAAAGGCGTGTGAGACTGAATTGCTAAGCAAATTGATGTGTCGATATCCGATACACGGAATGTTAAGTTATTTTGTATAGGCAAGTCAGGAATTTTGCGGATATCTTGCATATGAATAAAAAAATAACAATCATTGTAAGGGCAATGCTATGAATTTAATTGAAAAATAAGCAACAACTTTAAGACGACTAACAATTTTTTTTAAATATTGGCTCTCTACCATACTATTAACTACCAAATTTAAAAGTAATTTTGATATATATATAAACACTTTCCAGTCTGATAAATAAAATTTATTGTGATTGAATACATGTTATATTGGTGTACTTACTGAATTTTCGGGGTTGATAAAGGCCATGTGGTGACTGTAGCCGGGCCCGGCCGCAGCCCCCGCAAACGCGCTGTTCTGAGACATATCAAATGGCATCTGTCCCACGGAATTGGGAAAGCCGCCGAAAGGTGGGAACCTGAAGTCGAAATTGGGCATATAACCGACCTGGTTGCTCGCTATGTCGAAAGCTTTGTGAGCAGCGGTAAACGCCAAATCTTGGTTCGTTGAATCTGAACCAAAAGCCCTGTAAAGCACAAAAGGCGGAATCAAAAATCTATCACAAATGTATAAGAGAACACATGAGCATGTAACAGAAAGCAGGTTATGTGCGCGCAAGAAACGAAACAGTGCTGGTAACAGATAAAGATAGTGACAAAGATTTTAATGACTCGTGAATTACACACAACAAAACGAAATTTCACAAAAGTCCCCGTATACGTCACACTTGTACTGTAATTGTTACCTCGTACTAAATCTTTTCACTCTGTCAAAGCCTCTCTTAGGTCGTAGCTGTGTGTACGATCCCAGAAGTCTCAAGCTATAAATTATACAAGAACTTTATTAAAGGTAAATAATCCATAAACCAGTCAACCTCGCCACTTGGTATCTTATTCTCCAGAACTTCCAGCGTTTAATCATGCTCTCAACTATTGTTTGGTGCATCATTGAGTTTCCATTTTTTTAGTCACGGATATCTTGCACTGATGAGTCAGTGAGAGACACATTTTATTTACTTACAAAAGATATATAGATGGGTGCTGGGTAAATAACATAAATAATTTAGTGATTATACTCAAGTAACTGCCAATGAACCATCACCACCGCGTCGACCTTCACCGGAAGCGGACCAGCTTGTACGCATAATCACAAATCTTACTCTTGGATCAGGTATTCGAAATTTCTAAAATACTCAGGGAAGAAATCCTCTATATCCTGGAAGCTGTGAGGCGCGAACGCTGGAGGCGGATAGTCGCCCTTCACGTCCACCACCTGGCCGTCTTTTAATCCGTAAGTGCCCCCGTACCTATTTCCCGTTGAATCTTGATACGCAAACGCGCCGACACCGTCCGCTGGACTGGGTCTACCTGTAAGAGAGAATTTATATCATAATTATCTAATAGACAGCCACCTAGCGTGCAAGTCAATTTACGGCAATATCAACTCAGTAAGCCAGTGGACATGTTATATCCAAAGTCCAATTCGTTTACTTATAACTAAAGTTCTTTGGAGGCCTTCCTAAGGTGAGAACACTTTGTCTAAGTCTATCTTCCGCGCTATACTCTTTATACCGGAAATATATAAAAAGACATCGTAGAGATACAAGTGTGCATGAAGCGGTAGATACGCCTTTTTATATGTATATAATAATGAATGAGGAAGCTTATGAATAAAATAAACATAATAATGCCATAGCAATAGTTAAATATTTATAACAGAAAAAAGTGTGGATCGACTTTAAAGTGGACTACACACTTGACGGTAAACCGCGATTTAGTTCGACAAACACATATCAGTGTACCTAGTGCGAGTTTTCTTCTCGACTCGTTCGCGAGAAAGTAAACTACAATTTTTATGGAATTTAAACAGCGCCAACTAGTGTCAGTAATGGGAAAACTAATTTTGCGAGTGCGAATGTCAATAGCATTTGTCAGTGGGTGACGTTATCGCACGCGATTGGTTGTTTCAAGAGCTCAGAGAGTACGAAATACAAAATTTGACTTTCGATACGTCAATACCATAGCAACTCAAACTCGTTTCTCGCCGTGAATTATGTTTGTTAAACTCGCACTCAACGCACAGATATAACCGATTCGAGCGAAAAAATACCCAATAAAATATTCAGACAATGCAATTAAAGAATCATAAGAACATTATATTTATAATGATAATATGAATATGTTTAAATAAATAATTTTATTAGCGGCACAGATGGATAGGCGTTCTACGCATACTTAGTCCGTCTTAGGACGTATTTACACTTTCCATCCGGCGGGATTGCGGCGGATAGCTGTCCTGTCTATAATAAAGACAAATATGTAAACGATTGTTACTATGCCATAACGGAAAGTCGCTAATGTAGTACACTCATTCACACATACGACTCAAGAGACTTGACTCCAATATCTGACCTCTGAGTATGTAAATCGCTTAAATCTTATCGAACATACGACCTATTGCAACCCTGCCCGCGGGCACGAGTCCTCGGCTGATAAGTGAGACCGGAACCTTGCTTTGTCACGGCCAGAGCACCTTACAACTGTTATCTACCGATAACGACCTGACTGACTTAAGGTGTCCTCCGAAACACGGATCTCGTTGAAATTGTTTCCAACAGCGAATAGGACCACCCAGCGCTATGTCCTCCGAAACACGGATCTAATTGAAATTTGTCGCCAGCAATGATCAGACCACCCATCGTTGCTTAATTAAGTTTATAGTTTGTATCCGCGTCAAGTCCACGAATGAACACTTGTATTAATTATTATTTAATATGAATAAACATATCATATATTTATGCGAGTTAAAAAAGATGGACAAAACTTCGTATGTAAGTCTGACTGATATATTTCTCTCCGATGTACCAAAGTATTAAATAAATAAAGATTGATAAATTACTTAACACGACGTTAAGCCTTCTCTCTCCACCAAAAAACATCGAAATAGAAATTTTCGTACGTTCTTCATTTACAATCAGGTTTGTTCAAATAAAAAAACCGTAGATTAATGAAAACACACAGGAAATCGTTTAACACGTGTCGCTTGCGCCAATGAAACTCGTCAGCTATTAAAGATACGCAAACAAAACATAATTGATCACGTGGTGACGAGCGATGATCGTTGAACACGATAATCGCTAAACACGATAATCAAATGATTCACAATACAGAAACTAATGACAATGTCCATTAGCGAGATGAATAAAAACTAAAGTCTGTTTCGGATCATTATTTTAAAATGGGAAAATCCCTGGGTTGGAAAAATAAACAAAAAAATTACATCTACGTGATCAAAATAATGATAACTTTGTTAAATTCACATACAGAAATAATACGTAAATTGCTTTAGCGCTGCAAGCGTGTTTAGATTTTTGTACGGTTTTTAAACAGATAGATAATCTCACAATACATTTTTTGTAGCTACCTTTTTATAACTAGTAAACGATCTCCCTAATTACAATTATATTTTATTTATTACTAGCTTTTGCCCGCGACTTCGTCCCGCGCATATATTATTATACAAATGTTATTATATTATACATATAAACCTTCCTCTTCAATCACTCTATGTATTTAAAAAAACCGCATCAAAATCCGTTGCGTAGTTTTAAAGATTTAAGCATACATAAGGACATCGGGATAGAGAAAGCGACTTTGTTTTATACTATGTAGTGATATTCTCTTGTCCAGATTACCAATCATTCGGAATTTGAAAAATACGAACCACGAAAGAAAAGATACATATTCGATAGCTAGAACATTGTTCTTCGACGTTTAAATATTAAAGAAATTAAAAAAAAAACTTATATACCAATATTAAAGTGTCTGTGATGACAAAAAAATATTTGTATTATGCATACGAATGCATTGATAGTACCATAAAAAAATCGTATTTTTTACTGTTTTTCTGGTACATATCCGATACGGTCGAACTGATTTTGACGGTTTTTGACTGACACGTGGCTGATGTTAAGGATTACCTTATTAGGCTGCTTTTATTTTAGACAAAAGAAATTATAAAGTACTAAAACTAATATTCTACGCGGCTAAAACAGCAGCTGGCGTATAATAAACGTATTATTTGATATAAATACGACATCCATACAATAGTATTTTCACCGTTGCCACATGTGTGCTGTTTACTTATTTCAGTATTTAATTAAAAATTAACCGTGTTAACGCGTATGCGTAGGTACTTAAAATTTGTTCAGTGGAAAAGGCTTTGTTTCATTACAATAATAGCCATGATTCAATTGCGTACGTACTAAAGTAGTTGTGTGGGTTCCTACCTTATTTCTTTTAAGTGATTCGTCACAGCTAATGGATGCGGTTTGTAAGCGTCAAGGAAAAATTTGACGCTAAAGTTTTCAAAAGCAACAAAACAATCATCGGACGCCCTTGACAGTGATCTCTTTGATCTCGAGAACGATATTCATTGTTAATTATAACCAATTTCATAATTTAATCGACGGGCATAACAACAATAACAAACTTACTTATTAGCTTAAAGCGATTTGAGTTGAAGATGGCAAGAGTGGCATGTACGCTATGGGATTCAAAATTCATTCCGTCATTCTCAGACAGGACACTTCTCAAACCGAATAAAATACGTAGAAGAGAAAATCAGAGAAAACATAATTATCATCGAAGAATCTTTTAAAGAATAATGAGTGATATCAATGTTTTCATAATCAGGTAAGGGGCTATGATATTGGAGTATGTTAAAAAATCACAAGTACATATAACTATTATTCAAAACATTATTCAAAACAAAAGTGAATAGGCACTTTCAAGGCAAGGCAAGACGAACCCGCAGTCAAACGCAAGCCTATTACACAAAAAAAAACAGTACAAAAATTCGATTTTCTAATGAATAAATAAAACTCACCTGTCAAACTGGGATCGTAAGGCACCGACAATGAAGAAATGAATACGTTAGTCACAACATATGACTAACGCTGGAATATAGCGTTATTATAGAATTAATAAATAAAATAGAAATACCTACGAAAATTGCTGTAACTGCTGCAACAGCACGACGGGTACTAAAACAGTCGACTTGTCGAGACACAACTGCGCACGCGTATGACTAATATTCGAAACTAAAGCCTTATTGATCCAGGTTTGTTTACAGTTTTTCAGCCTATTTAAGACGATGTCGTCATCACAATTTCACAATAGTTATATACATTTCATGGCCAGTGTTACGTCATTCGCAATTTTTCCCTGTGCATTTTTAAACTTAGGACAGTACTATATGCGTCTAATTGAAGAATTTGCGTCATGTTTATCCATATCGTTATGCCTCCGAAACTGACGATCCGAATTTATGAAACTTCAATTTTTCAAATGGTTCCTTATCATTGTAATCATTTCGATGGCTAGTTTTTTTAAACATTATTCAAATGGTATCTTCATTTCGAATGTATATAAAAATTGCGTATTTCACTACGTGCGCTGTTTTCCACTCTTGTCTTATCATGGGAAACCTTTTTCCTGTACTAAGTTGAAAATTGCTTACCTCACCTTATCTGCGAATATATTGAACGGATTTTCTGCTGTAATTATTCTGAAGGCTTTGAGGAAACGGAAAGTATTATTGTTGAGCTTTCTGATGTCGCTAATAGAGAGGGCGGTATCACCAGCAAGCCTGTCTGTGTATTAAGTTTTGTGCCGTATAAAAAAATTTGTTACCATTTCTACGGCAGCCCGACCCGCATTTTGTCTCTTTGTTTTCAAACACTACAAATACATAGACAAAGAACAAAATGAAACTTACAATATAAATAAATTATCTATTAGAGCCACGTACAAAAGTTGCTATATACGTAAGTATAGCAGTTATGGCAAGTCCATTATGCAAAAACCCTACATAAAATAATTGAGAGTCGGAACTTGAATACTGAATAGCAAACGGAGTGTAGTGACAGCAAATTCATTAGACATTACTGTTAGAAAAAAACATAGTTATTGTTCTCAAATAAATTTACATGCGATGACAAAAAACAACTTCATCCTCAGGTTTATTATACCTATATAATATAACGTTTCGTTGACAAAAAGTTAAATTTTAATTTGTTCAACGAATCTAATGTACGTGATTCGTTCCCAGGTCTCAAGCTATCCTCGTAACAAATTTCTTTACAATCGGACAAGCGTTTCGGTAGTGACAGAGTAAAAGACAAACGGACAGACGGAGTTATTTTTGCATTTATGATATTAGTATCGATTAAGGTCTGTTTGTCTGTTGACTTTGTGTACAACTAAGTAAATAAATAATATATAATATATGGATATATAGATGTTTCTATGTATATGAATGTACACGCTAAATTACCATACGTCAAACTTTATCGTGCAAGAAATTTCTTATGGAAGTAAGTAAGAAGTACCATACCTGTGCGCCGTTGTCTTTTTTATTTGTTCTGCAAGTATTCATTATGTCAGTGTGTACATAAATTATGAATAAATAAATAAACTAAGATGAGGTCATGTATGTAGGTAGAGAGGAGCAAAAAATTTAATACACCCGCATTGCTTATACGAGTATGTATAAGCTGCTAAGTTCTTTAGCCATGGTTAATTATATTCCAATTTACAGTGTTATCTCAGTGTATATTGTTCAATTATAGGAAAAATGTTTCACTAAGCTATTGTTGGTAAGAAGCATATGGAAATGAAATTAACTTAAAACAACAACATTAAATCAACAATTGTACCTAAGCTCGCATTATATTATGAAAAAAAACTATTTTAAGTGACATGAAAAATATTACTCATATAAAATGAACTGAACTTAAATAACAGAATAACTGAAATAAAATTGTGAAATGTTAAATTTAAAGTTCTATTGTCTATTGTTTATTACATTTCTGGCAACTTCGTGGGGTCTCTACTTGTCTATGGAATATAACTGTAACTGTCATGGCGCATGCTCTTGATGCAACTAAGTTGTGGAACAAAAAAAGGAGTTAGAATAAATCTTACTAATTTATAACTAAAACTCTGTAACCTTAATAGTAATAATAATTAATAGACGGAGCTAGTATCGGAATTACTAGTCTAGTCGCAAATTATTACGAGAATTTTAGTTTTAGGTGAATACTATAAGCGATAAATCTCTTTGTAATATTCAAGCACTACGCGGCGATCGTTAAGGTCTTACATTTGCTCCAGAAATATGGACATAGCTGAATCCAAAAACGGTGCAGATGCATACATGATATCAGTTAATATTTCATTAGCGTGGTTTCATAAAAAATTGCACGTCCGAAAATTGTAAAACGGTTCGTCTATTAGCGGTGTAGCGAAATAATGGTGCAAATAATTTTTACGCAGTTCTGAACACGATTCCATTATTTCATATTTATAGGTCTTTGACTTGAACATTGTGTTCGGCTGTAATTTCGCACGAACTATAATTCTCATTCCATTTATATAGAGAGAGACACGGTGTGTTATAAGTTTTTATGATGTCGTAAAATAATGTTGTGTCGCCCGATTGCTGCAGTAACGAGTTACCGTTACCTGGGTGATTTCTTCGCGTTTAAATAATGTTTTTCGCGGGTTTATAGGGTAATTTTAGTTGTGAATCAGTATTTGATATTCGAATTGAATAGAGATCTGTATTCATTGAACTCGCAAAATCTAGACACAAACTGGTTTGTAGAAAGTCCTCCGTTGAGTTTCGAAGCCTTTCCCATAATTCCCACCGGCTTGGCGATGTCGTATTAAACTTTAAACAACTTAAAAATAAAATTCAAACAGTAGGTTATTTATAATCAAAATATAAAATTATCTCGGTTAGCACTTACCTGTATATTTTTATTTATGGAAAGCTACTTATAGGACTCTGTTTCTGGTTCACATTATTATATAGATATTAACAAACATACAGAGATTAACAAACCAGTACTTGCAGCAGTCACGGGTACAACCAACTGAATACAGAGAAAAAGTATTAAATAGTCATATATATTCGATGCCAATTAATTATCGTAACGAATTGATGATTCGATTTAGATGATTATTACTTTAGAGTTGTTATTATTCGCAGTCATATTTTAGGTACCATCAAGTGAACTGGAAACTCCCAGTAACAAAAGCAATTTGATATAATAACATTAGCACCTACTTGTCAAGTAGTTAAATCGTTATCGAATATTTTTTTAAAGGCTTGATCACAATAAATATTACAATGCTCTATAAAGTTGAATAACTGCAAAAATAAATGATCTATTTGATATTTATGCTTTGCAAAAATATAAATACACATAGTTTAATGATTTTTTTTTCAATTTAAATCGATAGTTATATTCTCAAATTATTACAGATTCAATATACGTAAACTGATAAACGGTATTGTAATGTGGACCCACTGTAATATTTTCCAAATAAAAATAAAATCAGCCAGTACGAGTCCATTACTGTGTAGGCTTTCCGTAAGGAACGCCATCACCCGTT
The DNA here is from genome assembly GCA_018245675.1 of Agara michaeli. Classification (NCBI taxonomy): domain Eukaryota; kingdom Metazoa; phylum Arthropoda; class Insecta; order Lepidoptera; family Hesperiidae; genus Agara; species Agara michaeli. The sequence goes on along the minus strand of DWDX01004670.1, from coordinate 1,351 downwards.
ATCCTCGGTTTTTTTCTTTCAATATGACTTGACTTGCCGCCTGTACTTTTTTATTTTTGTTTGGTATTTTATCGACCTTGCGCGAATTTTTTTATTTTTCTTAGTCGACTAATTGTGGTTATAAGATCTTTGCGACATCTCCACATTGAAGTTGCGCGGTGGAGTATGTTCCAAGTCTTCCGCAATTGCAGGAGAGATTTACTGCTGCCGAGGCATTTTCGTGAATAGTTTCCGTTAATATTTAATTTTGTATTATATATCTACGTCATTTTAAATGAAAGCTCGGAAACAAATTATTAATATGACCGTGTAAGTAATAAACAACATTTTAAAAGTCACCGTTCAATTTCTTTTTTGGCCAAAATATTAAAAATATGCAAATGTAATGACCAGTTTCGACTTTTACTAAGCTGTTAATAATCGCGTGAAATGAAGAAATGTTGGTTGTATCCATTTGATATTTATGGTTGTGTGAATAATTATACATCATTAAAGACATGGCCCGTGTTCATATATTTTGAATGTTTTTATAGCGATGATTGTAAATTTCTAAATCGTTACTGACGTCTTGCAAATATTTTTGTTACCAAAAGCCCGTAAAAATCTCTCGTGGCTCCGAACTCCGATGCGGTTGCATACTTATTGCAAACGATTTGTAAAGTTAGCGTCAAGGCGCCGCGGAATCTTGGACGAGTACTCGCGAATACTCAACGAATCCTTCGCGAATACTCCGGAATATTAGTACAGTGGTGACTATATATAATATTACTTAGGTACGAATAAAGTTCTTAACGATTTTTTTAAATTTTTAAATTGAAGGTTACAAAATTTCGGAATATTATTACTAGACTCATGAAGCCTTACTGCTGACGCAAGTGCGTAGTATGTGATTGATTTGAGTTCTATCAAATATTGTACCAAGCAGCTTATTGTAAACATGTATAAAAGCGCCAAATTGTATTGTACGTTTGTGCAAGATGCAAAAAATATAAATTTTAAGATAAAGTTAACATAATATATAGAAGTATTGCGGTTCTGGGCAGACCAAGTGGCTTGTATACGACAATCATTCCTTGAAAGTAACTTAAGGTCACAAGGACTAGATAGCATATCAATTATAATTTTTTTTTTACATAATGCAAAATATTTTTTTACACACGCATACGTATGCGTTTGCGTGTTCATAAATCAGTCATGGTTAGGAATTTTATTAAAGTAACCACGATAAGGAATTCAATTAATGGGTCACAATGTTATCGGCGAATTAAATCAAGCATATTTAAATTGTACTTTAAATCTAATTGTTTTGGAGTGGTGTCTTGAATAATGCTTCTTAAAGCTAGAGAAAATG
>DWDX01004669.1:0-11382 GCA_018245675.1 Agara michaeli | reverse complement strand
GCTTTGCCCCTGGACCCCATATTTATACTCCCATTATCCCCGCATTTGTAATAAAAAATAGTATGTGCAACTCGTGCAAGGTTGTCAATTGCAATTGACAACTTCTCGCACTAGTTGCTGAATATACTATTTTAGATGTGTGGTAATAAGTAAGATTGGGGTTAGTTTAAAAATCAAAATATATTTTTTTTTTTTTATTATCATTATTATTATTATTATATCGTCATGCCAGGTCCCTAACGAGGTAGGCAGAAAGCGAACTCGTAATTTGATAAACAAACAACAATTTTCTATCAAATTTGGTGTCCACCAAGGTACAATTTTGGTCCTTACCCATTTAAGTTACTTCATTAATGATCTAAAAAATAAGTGATATAGATTTACTCAACATTGAATCGCTAATATCTCCTTTTTTAATTTGATGATTTATGGTTTTGATGTGAGTTAAAATATAAAAAATCCAGAAGTGGGAATGATAAAAATGAAACAAAAAAATCTAATCAATTTCTATTTAATATGACTATTATGTTATCCTTAATAAAGTCAATACGCACGGCGAAGATGAAATTTCATAGACTTTAATAAAATCTAAAATCTGCAAATACTATGATGTTTAATAGAATGAAACCATATTCACAGTTGCAGTAATAACAGAAAGCTATATAAAGATATTATTATGGTATGTGCATGAAGAAAAATAAGTTTCGTCAAAGTTGTAATTTAAACTATCCATATACAAAAAGGCGGTCTTATAACTAGAAATTAGTGATTGATGAATATATTATAAACAGATATGACCATTCTGGTATTTAAACATGCTTTGGCAAAAGCTTAGACTTGTACCGGCTGGATAACTATTAAAAAAATGTTTACTAAAATTGTACTTCATACAACGTTAACAGTTTCGTCAAATGCGAATATTTTATTTCGAAGCGCATGAAGGGTCCAGCTGACACAATCACACATAGTAATATTTCGGTACACCATTTATAATTTCGAACGTGGGTTTTGTATGCGTGTGCATTAATCTTGACTTGATGATCGAATTGCAATAGTCCACGTGTAGGTACGCTTTGCAGGCCGTGAAATACCTGGAGCAACGCCACCTATAGCCTCTTTGGATGCGGAAGTGACGGACGAACAGGTGTCCTTGGTATATCAAACCCGGCCCTTGTGGTCTTGGTATAAAGTTAACTGGAGTGACAAAAATTTGTTACGATTTAATTAAGTAAATAAACATTATGTCGAATCTTTAAGTTTAGATATACATATCATGTTCGTTTTTACTAAATACTTACGTGTGGGATGGTGAATGAGCGTACTTCTGAAGTATTCCCTGAAGTTTGCCCATTTGCTTAGGTAGATTATTTAAAAAAAATCTTTGACCGCACCACTGACATTATTTTGTACTTTGCAAGATATTTGTAGACTTTGAATACGTATATTATTACCACAAAACGTATACTAACTGATAAAGCTAGTCTTCTACGGACACACGAAGCCACTGGTTTTCTTCGCAGTTTCCAACATTTTATTCACTGTATTACTTACCTGCATCTTTCCAACTTAAGAATGACTGATATAGTAATTTAACAGCACAACCATATTTTTAATGGCTTCAAGATAGAGAGTAGCGCCTTAAGTATGATGCTAAGCCGAATCCAAAGGTCTCCAAATTTTTTAAAAAGAGCTTTGTCTCATTTAGATTAACGAACACCTCTTTCTTCTTAACAGTTCATTGAACTCTATCTTTCTTATCTGTTTTTACCCTTACCCTAGGTACAGCGTGTTGAGTAAATGTACCTAGTAACCCGTTAGCAAGATCTTGGTTCAGCTCTACATTTAATATTAGGGTTTTAATAAATACAGGTAAACTCAGACTAGTACATTCACTGAAGCCTGTTTATTAAACACTACAGGAAAACGACAAAATTAATGAACATGTATCCATGTATCTGAATAACAAGTCAGCGTAAAACGATATGTTCTTAAAGAGTTTACATACTTACTGTTTTATTGTAAAATGTTACGCACATAACACGTAAATAATTTTCCTCTCAGTGAAGATAGAACATTTGTTAGATAAAAAATGACTATTTCTTAACACCGAAAGGAGAAGTTTAAGCCGCACTAGCATAGGGAATGAAGCTGAGGACAGCAATTTAATATTTTCGAGTTTGCGTGCGCAGAAGACGCACGTACAGACGTCTGAGTTACCTCAACTATCGTAACGAACTGTAAATAAGTGCTGCGACTCAGACGCGACAAGCGCTGAATCCCAATCCGTTTCGCGGCGTAGTGTTAATGTTTTTCGTTTAACTCTTTCTATACGCTGTTATAATACATACTTTTTGTTATTGTGCATTATTTTGGAGAAGCCAAAACGGGCGAATAAAAACATTATTCTTCATTTTTTTTCTAATGTGTTCGGGATTATCAAAAGTTTTGATTAGAAGAGATAAGGACGGTAGTTGTAACACGATGCTTAATTCAATTTTGCACTAACTTATTTTTCACGAGTCATGGAGAAGCCTTTTCATGTTACGCTAGTACGCTGGAGGCGGTCACAGCTCGAAATTTAAGCTCATAATCTATCGCGCTGTTTAAATATTGGTTTGCACACCCCACACGCCAGAAAACCTTACCAAGAACTATAACGAGTATAGGGAACATTTATTTATTTATTTACATTTTATTGGTCACATAAGTACTATGTTTAAAGGACAAATGGCGAGCTTAATGCTAGTTATAACTAAACTTGCAAACTTAAACTTGCAAATTATATCTTATATAGATGCCATCTTTGACAATATATTGCGGCGGCGAATGGTTGTGTTGGTTACACGTTTTGAGTATCAGGCTGCCGTATCTGTCCAGGATGTGGTAGACCGTGCACTTCTTCTTCCTGGACGAACAGAACCATCTTGTCTCGCCGTGTGTTAGAATATTGGTGTCCCTGTGGAACGTATATCCGTCCACCATCAACAGCGTTTTGTTCCCTGTAACCTGGATCATCTTCACTGTAAAAGTCGTTAAATAAAAGTGAACAAAACACCACGTCATTCTAATACGTTGAATAGTATTAAGAAAAACAATTAACATTGCATTACTACTTTTATTTGAAATTTCCTTATGCTACTACGTATATTTATAGTTATATTATCGAGTATGCGTTACTTCGAACTGCAAAATGAAATATAATATATTTATCTCAACATACAATATAAGCTTATCTCATTATTATTTTTCAAAAGCCTTATACATGCCTACTTACAATACGAAGATCAAAGTCATTAAACTATAATTAAATATACCAACTGATAATATCTCAACACTTTAATAATTTTCATTAAAATGATTTTATTTATTGCATCATTATTATATAGTACTAATAATATACTCAAATATTCGTAGGCATTTATGTATTCACAGATATTATTGCAGTTGCATGGCACGTGTGTTGTCGTATTTAAACAACTAAGGTTTAATACAAAAAGTAATAAAAGTACATACTGGCTAATGTTACTGTAATATAAGAATAGTTAGATATTATCCGATCAATTTCAAGACGCTACTGTTATTGGGACACGAAAACTGCATTCGATGTTTACCTTTTTTTGTCGTGTAATCCCGCTTAATTGCCTAGAAAATGCCAATCCCCACTAACTTTGAAGACTCCTAGGTTACATTTGTCGGGGAAAACAAAACAGTTACTCTATACAAATCTTACCAGATGTAAAGACATATCGTTTTTTTTGTCACCGCACCGACAATCGACGGATAAAATCGTATATTGCTTCCTCAAATGTGGAATCGGAAATTATTCACATAAAAGAACCAAGCATATGATGTATAATACTGCCAACAGGAACGTAGTCGTCTTTGAAACCAATCAAATAGACACACTATATGATTGTCACACAATTAAAAGTGCCTATGGAATACAAATAAAAGTCAAGAGAACATATGCAGCTCATCTATTTGGTTCGCTAATAGAATGACTAATGATGGCAAATGCGTTTCAGTACATGAACATGTTGTATCCCACCCTGAAAGAATGCTCAAATACGTAATTTTCATTTTTATGCCTTCATTAAAACACTCCATATAGTTGAGGATTGGACTATCTGATACGTTAAAAGTTATAAGTTATAAGCAGACTAATGATAGTAAATGGTTCTCGCTTCTATTATTACATATTTATTCCACTCTCAGGCACCATTCAAAACACTTTTGTAAGGTTTTTCTAAAGTCATGTAGGTTATTTTATTAAGCACACTGACTTTCGTTTTCTTCTATTTAACCCTACAATCAGCAAGACGGTTAAACACGTCCAAATGTTTACCTAAGCATACTAGATGAGCTATAGCACGATAGGACCGCTGGAGTCGTCGCTACATGTACAGATTGCTTAACACTAATAGTTACGAAATATTATACATCAGAACATCTTTACACAGGGTCTTCCGATCCCAAACTAGGTAGTGACTGTGCTATGATGACCAGACAGCTAATAAACATCATAAATACAAACGATATAATACTTTTACAGATATTTTTACAACACCCAGACACAGAACAAACGAATGTCCTCATCCCACAAATGTTTGTCCTGCGTGGGAATCGAACCCACGACTTCCGGTTTAGCAGTCAGTGTGTCGCCGCTTGTACGCGGACACTAACCCATGAGACAGGAAAAAGGTCTTAAGGTTAAATTGTTTACGAGTGATAAATTTCACAGACACATAATGGCCTATTTACTTGTACTTGCGATGCGTTAGCACGAAGTGATCCGACCTGGGTCTGCGGATCTTCGGCGGCTCGTGATTATGTACGCCACTGAGTCTGACTATACTGTCTTCGTTGCCGTTGAGAATCGCGAACACCTTGCATCCCTTCAGCCTTGCGGAACATCGCCAGCGCCTCGCGTCGCTGTGCTTCCTGTCGTACGACCGGTGGAAAGTGAAGTCGTTCACCACCAATCGTTGCGTGCCGTTTCTCAAAGTTATGAAACATGCTAAAACAAATAATACGACATGTTAATTCCGTGACAAGAATAGTTGACGGTTTTAAGCGCTACAATTTTACTGGGTACTGAAAAATATTTAAGGATCTAAGAGAATACGAAAATAATAAATGTGTCATCATAGCTTTTAAGCTTTTTTTATAATCAATGAAATTAATATTATAGTTATTCATTAGGTCAAGGAATATTTTGTACCTGTGAATGTACACGATTATCGAAGGCGACGTGATTTTACGACATCAAGCTACAAAACAAATCAAAACCGTTTAGTACTAAACAAACGAAAAAGTACGTTTAAATAATCTTTTGGAACAAGTGTGGTTCATTAAAGAAAAAGCGTTTTTATTTACAATAACATTTTTTTTCACATAATGGCTCTTGATGAAAAACAATCAAAAATGTAAAAATAAAACATCAAATAAATCAATAACCATTTATTTACTAAAACTTGTTACATAGTAAAACAATTAAATAATTCATATATTGATACATTTCATTACTACACCGATTTACCATTACAATATCTATTAAAGTGAAAACCATTTAAGATCTCAATGTCTCTACTTATACGATAAGGCACAACACTAGTGCGCTACTGAAATTTCAGCGAAAGCCTTATAATAATTACGTCTACCGAAAACCTAATTTAGTCCATACTTTAAGCCCAAACAGTGATAAAAAAAAATTTTAGTGCAAAAAAAAAACAACTAATTGCTAAATTAAAACAACGCTAGTACTTAACGATATGAGCACCGTGTTCTGTGATATCTATCAATGGTGGTTCGTGGCCGTGGTCGCCCGTGTACTTGATTATCTTCCCTTCTTTCACGGTGGCGACCGCTTTACAACCTCGGTTCTTCGCGGAGCAGCGCCATCGCATCGTGGTCGACAACAATTTGCCTTGAGTAGATCTATGGAACACATAATCTTCAATCACCAATCTTCGGCTGCCGTTGACCAGGGTGATGAAGTACGCAGGCACTATGAATAACAGACAACAAAGCTCATTGTAATATTGATATGAGAATGTACGCAGTAACGATAGCAGTAGTAAAAGGTTTTTTGACAATCAATGATATGCGTAATAATTGTTGTTTATCATTAATAATTAAAATTATGCCGCTTCCGCCAAGAAAAACGGTGCCCAGCCGCGGTACAAAAAGGACGTAACAGCCATAATGACTTTATATCGTCTGTGAAATACTCTAATGAAAAAGGTAATTTCATTAGATATAGGGCTTTCCACAAAGGTTATATTCCAAGATTGGCTGTCTCCAGAGTTTTATTAGTAAAAGAGCTATCAAAATAACAAATGAATATTTTACAATCACTAAAATTAAATACGTCAAAATTATATTACAAAGGACAGTGTAGTTCGAAATGAAAATTCACGTCACAATATTGCAGCATCAGGGTAAAAAAAGTAATCCTAATATTTTATGACGTGAGCTCGACCGTCATACATGAGAACTTTGGGTGGCCTGTGGTTATGACCGCTCGGGTATTTGAGCATCACTTTCTCGGAAATGTCTAAATACGAGAAAGCTTTGCATCCTCTGTTCTTAGCGGAACACCTCCACCTCGGCATCTTCACACCCTGGATACATTTGTAGTCATCTACGATAAGTCGTGGAGACCCGTTCGCTAATGTTATGAAATGTGCTGTAAAAATTAATGCGAAAACATATAAAATATACCAATCCTAATAAATATATATAGCCTATATAGCCATGAATGTAAAAAGCCTTAAAAATGAAGAGAGTATAAAAAAAATATTTTGTAAATCATGAAAAGCGAATATTTTCAAAATTGTTTATTGAAATTTTATGGTACTATGATTTAATAATCGATCACAAAATACACTACATGACATAACTATATGTATCCAATTAAAGGGTTCAGCTTAAGACTTATCGCGACCATAAAAATGACTGTTACACATAGCAAAAAAATGTATAGGTTCATTAGAATACAGTATGGAGAGAGAAAAATCATTTATATTAATACAATATCATTATATTTACAATTCATTCGTATTATCGAATGGCCGCAGATGTAAGAGTACATATACCGCGGATTGCTTAATCATAGAGAAACTTACAAGTATAATCGACTAGAATGTACGAAATGTACACACTCTTAAAACCACGCTTATTTTATAACCTGGAGGTAAAAATTAAGAATAGACAACATTATCAAATCGCTTGTAACCCTGAGTCGGTTGAACATTGCAAACTACCTATCTGGAACGGCCAGCGACACCGGTTACGGTCGGTACTAGGTTGGATGGTCGGTGGTAGGAAATGTTCACAAGCCCTTCTGTACTTCAAAGGACACGTAACAATCGTTAAATGTTAACAAAGGCCCTGAAGGCGCGTTAGAATCATCCAAGGGTTGGCCAATAACCTATATGTCTACGAATCTGCAGTAGAACAGTGTGGTGGTGTGTGCTCCTAGCCTCCCATGGTTGCGGGAGACAACAGTGCCCTGAAGAGGAGCTAAAAGGGTTGCAGCTAAATTAATATTAAAAGTACAATGCATTGCAAATATAACTATAACTAACTTCGTAAAACAAGTTGTGCTAATGATCATCATAGATATTTATGTCGATCTAAATTCCATTGTTGTAAGAAATTTAACATTGTAACTATACAAGTGTTGAAAAGACAATTGAAACAAATGCAAAACAAACATTTAAAACAACACTCTCCTACTTACACAAACATTCAATCGTTACCAGTTAAAATTGGTCGAAATTTGTTCTCCATAACACACATACACACACACAGTGACAATGTATAAAACATTGATAAGTGATTTTTTTTTTAATTATTTACATAAATGCATGTTTAAACATGAACGGTTTATGGTTGTTGTGGTACTGCCGTTTACGGATGATGGTGGTGTCGTCGTCGCTAATGTGAACGAACGCGTTGCATTTCTTCTTGTAGGAGGAACACCTCCAGCGGTAGCCAATGGAGTTACGGATCTTCGAGTCCTTATGAAACATATATCCATCGAGCATTAGCAACCTTTTCCCAGTGTCCAAGGTTATAAAGTATGGATCTGAAAATACAGACGCAATGTAAGGAGCCGTGGAAAGTAGAAGCAAAACGAAAACAATCAAAAATAGAATAAAAGCCACCGCGGAGCTGCTAAAGGAAAAAAATATAAGGAAAAATGATATACGAAATTGGAAATATTGTTTCAATTATATTAAAATAAACAGGTAACAAAATTAACAATGTTAGTGTATGCGACGTCTCACAATAATATTTGAAAATAAAACATTTTACCATAGAATTGAGCTATATTTTTACGTAAGTACCGCCAGATGTTTTCTGGTATCTGGGTCGACCATGATCGTTATGTTCCAAGTGTATCTTTATAATCGACTGATCATCGTCTGTGAGAACGACGTATGCGCCACATTTCTTTTTAGACGACGAACAACGCCACCGAATGCCTCCGTAACATCGTATCCCTCCACCTTTATGGAATGTATATCCGTCAACCAACAGAAGGGTTTTCCCGTTAACCAGGGTGATAAGAGTTGGTTCTGTAATTAAAACTGCACGTGTAAATTTTTCTTATTTTTTCCCATTTACCATCTCAACGCCGCTATGAATGTCACTTTATTTATTTTAACTTCTTTATTGTTTTACCACATTGGTCAAGTGACTATCGGCGAACTTCATACACCTCAAAAAACATTATGAAGAACTCTAAGGTGTATAGATTTCCGACGATGTTTTCCTTCACCTTTAAAGCAAGTCATTTTAATTTGTAAAACCCACGCAACTTTGAAAAGTGCATTCCAGGATTTGAGCTCAGACTAACGGAGTACAAAATTTAATATGTTTGTTTCTGTAAAATTTCCAGTGTACTAAAACTGTTAAATAAATAAATAAATAAACGGAGTGAGCGACTAAGATTTAAATCACTAACTTATCGCTGCTGGTTTTTTAAATATTGGTGCAATGGCTTAATTTAAATAAATTGTGCTTTGCAAATGTGTAATCATTTATTGTTTTATCAACAATGCGTCATAAGAAAACATTTGCAGATATGTTATGAAATATAGTTTCAGCATCTTATAAAGCCACATCTTGTTTCTTTGAGTCTGGGAGGTCCGTGAGAATGGATGCCACCTGTCCTTAGTATTCGGCTTTCGTCTATGGACATCACCACGAAGGCGTGGCATTTACGACTACACTTGGAAGAGCAGAGCCACCGGATGCCACCCGAATATTTGACGTCAGCATTTTTGTGAAACGTATAATTGTCCAGCATCAAAAGGGTCTTGCCATTGATGAGGTTAATTAATTTGGGTCCTGTAATAACAGCAGATTTAAAAAAATCGCTAATGTCCACGTTGATTACTAAACAGTTGATAAAATATTATGCGATATAATACATCCAGGTTCATAACGGTAAAAATTTCTATCGCATTAATTGTATTTAAAAAATTCTTGGGCATTTTGAGGTACTGCAAATATCCGAATAAAAAAAGGAAACATATTTTGTGTGTAATTTCCGTAATATAAAATGGACATAGCTGCAATTTTTGTTACTAAAATGTGACGAATGTAACATTTCATGGTACCATTTCAGGGTATACTTACTCGTATAACCCTGAAAAAATTAGTATTCAGTTCGAAAATAAAAATTATGAAGATATCGTTCAATAAACATTTATTTAACTAGTAACATTACAATACACAAAAATTTTAATAAATACCACCTAAAAAAATCAGTAATATTGAATATAAAATTTATCGAATTTAAGAAGTAAATTTACATGCTGATTTGGGATCCATAGAAATGAGTACAGAAAATCCTGCGCGTGGCCAGTAAAGTGTGCCTGCACAACGATACACTACCGAGTCATCTTAATGAAATAGCCTCCTTTAGAAATAAAGTAAGCCGGAGGTGAATGATTGTGTTCCAAAGTTGATTTGACAATTTGCTCGCTTTTTGTCATGTGGATGAAGGCAGAACATTTCTTGGAAAGGCGACTGCAACACGCGTATCTCACACCGCCGTCTCTGATTGAACTGTGTTTGCTAAACGTATACCCGTCCATGAACAATAGAACTGAGCCATTGGGTGTCTGTACAAATTGAGCTATAACAAAAATGTATTAGAAATAATAATAAGCATTTGTTACACCACAAAGACTGAATAACACAGCAAGAGCTCAGTCAATTTCAAATTTAGAACTTGATCCAAATTCGAATTCCTCATATTCATAATGTCTAAATTCTATGAAAAGTTGTGTAAAGCGTTACTAATGTAAATAATAATAAACATTAATAAAGAATCTTTATGATATGTATATCTTAAACAATGTGATACACTTTTACATTATTTGCAGAGCAAAAAGTAAAAACAATTACAAAACAAAATAAAATTACATATCAAAAATTATATTACCTACTAGACATGAACGCTTCTTAAACATAATCAATTAAAACAATGGTATCTACGTAACGCTATATATAAATATTGGGGAACAAAATACAGTAACAATAATGAATACTCTTAAGTTCAAATAGCTCACAAATATTTTCTTTTTATTAAAATAATTTGTTAATCAGGGTTTATTTGTAGTTATGGTATAATAATGGTTTGTTAACTTGATATCATCATTACGTTGTGATGCTCCATTAGGATCCATGTTAACACTTAATATTTAATTTGCATTTGTCTGCAACACCAGTAGTTGACATCGAACCAGGGCGGACATATTGTCATCCACCCGCACACATGCTTGACAGTTGACATATGTGGACTTTCGAGATATTTCGCACTCGGTGCTTTCTGCCTAGCCCGTTAGGGACCTGGTGTAATGTTATGTATGTATGTATGTACCAGAAGAGTTGCTAATACATTGCCTTCCAAGGCATAACCTTTTAAGGCTACGTTTGACACATGTGCCGCGACTTCTTATTCGCCATTTGAAAGAAACGAATCAAATTTGAAAAATATTATTGCTAAATTTTCGAACATTCTATTTTTGATGCAATAAAACACTTAACCATTTTTTCATAGAAATAACTATTATAAAATTCATTGCGTCTATTGTATTTGAATTAAAACCGTAAAAAAATTAAATCTCCGTACGCACTCGGAACATAGAAATTTGAAAAAATAAACAAAAAAAAGGCTTATTCAAAATATTATACTGTCACGGGAACCAGACGTGTCTGCCGAATATCAGTCCAATAGCTCCAGTGAAAGTGGGTGAAATATTGATTGCAAAATTGAAGGTAAATAATCTATATATATATAGGAGATTTCCACGTATATACTCACTCATCACGATATTTCGGGAACCATAGGACTTAGAGACT
>DWDX01004668.1:0-11383 GCA_018245675.1 Agara michaeli | reverse complement strand
AAAAAGAAAAGAAGACTCGAAGGATTTCTTAGGGGAGGAGGGGGGGGGGGGGGGGGGGTGTGAGGGGGGGGGGGGGGGGGGGGGGGGGGGGGGTTAAAATCACTTAAATTCAATACTTGAACGACCCCTTATGCCTCGCAACTGCCATCACGCTACTGCACTGCGAAAGGCCGGAGATACGAATTCGTGTCCGATTACTATGCTGCATGTATTTGGAGCGCCAGTAAGGCCTCCGACGAAGTATAACGATTTCTACCTAACTGCAGCAAGTGGGTTATCCTACTCCACGTGTCCTCTGAGGCATGAAAATTAATAATAGATTAAGTACCTACATAGTTGTCCTGTTCCGAGAAATCGATGCGTGATGATTGTGTTGTATTTATTACCTACGTGTTCAGTCGCTAATGTCTAGGGTCGTTTGATTAATCTTTTCTAAGGATGTTAATAGTTATTTAAACTTTATTACGAGTTATACGTCAGTTGCACGCAACATTTTTAATGAAAATGAAAAAAGACACGCAGCAGACCCAAGACGCCGATGCCGCCTGTTACCGATCCCGCATAGGACTGTAGGAATAGGACCACTACTGTCAGTTAATCCAATGAATATTAAATGTATGTTAGTGTATATTAGTCCAGTCTAGTCGAGAGTGGTTACAGAGACCAGTTTAATGGAAACCTCGTGTAAGTTTTAGATCTTATCTCGAGTCGTCAGTAATGAGCTAAAAGCTAGATTATAGCAATGGACAGTTGATCAAGTGTAATGCTTTAGAAAGACAAAACATTTACTATGTATTAATACATAGTAAATACATAGTAATAATAGGTACTAATACCTATTATTCATTTCACCTTGTGAATGTGACGTAGTTCCACTCCATACATATGTCATATACCGAAATAGTGCGAATATTTTTCATATACATAAATATATTACATGCACAGAATAAAGATGTGTGCGTATGTAACGATTGCTTTCCCATATTTTGATTTGTGCACGATTTCTTAAAATGGCACAATTTAAACCACTCATCGTTGCTTCTTTACGTATTAAACCAGAGATGAGTCTGGCTTTTGCGAATGCGGTAATTAGCTTAGTGTTTTTTATTTTATTTTAAATGTCACACACAAGTCACCTTTTTCGTTTGCAGTGTTTCAGTTTAGACACGATAAGGGTTCGGTAATATTTACCAATCCAGGAGACGCCATCGTATCTTGAAGATTTAACACCAAGGCGTCATATGAAATTTTGAAGACTTTTTTTACTATTGAGATAATTATAATTGAACGTATAGTTTTATCTGTTTTAACGTACAATTTTTGTAAATAACATTTTCGCGTTGTGCACTTTGAAAGTTTTATTATGTTAACAATTGATTGAATTATGTAAGACGGGCAAGTTGTTATTTATAATTCTGGACACGTTCTATTAAAAATCGTAAGATAATATTTAAAACGCTTTTTGATTTTCGTTCTATTGTGCAGCGAGAACATTAACATAACACCTTTAAGGTTTGTTTCATTTAATAATCTCAACAGTTAACGTTGTTCGACTGTTCTCAGTTCACTGAAGCGTATATGTGATATAATATTGTATATACATACATTATACATATAACGTAAAGTAACGCTGTGTTTGATTACAAGTTAGGCATATTGCGCACAATTTCTTACCGATATGGGTTGGTAAATTCTTTGCGGTCAATTTTCATGACTATTTCCGCCACATAGTAATCTCGTTGGACTTAATGTATGACGATGGTTACATATTTTACATACATACAGGTAGACAGCACACTAGCAGCGTAATGGCTGCTTCTTATGTACTACGTGGAAACGGTATATTGCACATACAGACATCACAAAGTATGTCACTAACGATCAGGGCCATTAAAATTTGATACCGTGTAAGCCGATACTGCTTTATATAACATGACATTACTAATAAGCGGGCGTTTTGAAATTCTGAAATTTTCAATCTTACAATCTAAAGTAAACAATTTACCAACTCGATTCCTAAAGCAACTTTCAATATATCAAATTAACTCAGCTATAGGGACGTGTGGAGTTAAATAAATAGAAAACTTTAATATATGATTTTAGACTAGACAATAGCACGTTAGATTCTTCCCCATTTCTAATACGTCACGAATACTGCCAACCCAGAAGTCCCATGACGTTATTAAAGGTAATATTATTATTATGGTACATGCATATTATGTTGTTTGATGGGAATATCGCACTCAATGTATTGCTTTGTTCAAGACGTTGGCAATGGAACTTCGCAACCATTTCGATCATTAGGTTCCGTGTCTGTTTGTGATACATCACTGCGGTCATTTTGGCAATTGTATCAAATTCACGTAACTACAGTTGATTGTTGTAGATCATAGCGTTCATCGGTGCCGTTGTCGCCCGCACTCGCTGTTTATAAAAGTTGTGCGATTTTATTCCGCATCGCCCATTTGGAATGCGTTATCTCAGTTCACTTATACGGTAGTGTATATAATTAAGCTTGAACGATAGAAATAGTGTGTTCAGTAGTTCCGTTTTTTGAACGTCCGCATTTGTGTATGCGTGTTGTGTGCGTTTCTGTAACGTCGATTGTATGGGCGTCACTCGCGTGTCGTCTTACAATTAGTGTCGGATCAGCTTCGTTTGGCTCTACAATAAACATCAGTGTTCTTTAAATCAGTACCGGCCCGCTATACGTACTCGTGTATATATATTGTCCATAATTTTGACTCGACATATAACCGTTACTTTAGTCTGGACCAATGGAAAATGTCACTTTATGGTACCGATTTAAGGTCACGATTTGATTATGTAGCGAAATAACGTTTGCAGACTGTCGAGGCGCTATTAACGTAACGCGATGCAGGGCCGAGCCAATAAGCAAATTACGCAAAACGATTGGGTTGTTTTCAGAAGCAAAGCACACCGTCCCCGTCAATGACTCCGTATCTTTGCCGGCAACGCAATATGGGGTCCAGGACGGAGTCGGTCAACTCCAACATCGGCAACCAGGGTAACAACACCGCCAGGAACCTCGACGCCTTAGAGTGCGGGTGAGTTACAAGATTTTATTGCGTATGAAAAACGATCTGCAATGACTAATATAGCTCGACTGTTGCATGTTAATTTTACCGCAATGAAATAAAAGATACAATTCATCTCATGAAAAGGGGAGGCACGAAATGTTAAATTGCGTACATGTTGCAAAAATCGCAGAAAAATGAATGATTAAATACGATTCACTGTTCAGGAAGCCACTTCTTTCGTATGTTTTTATTTAAACCGCAATGAGGTCCGTTAGTTTCTCTACTGTGTTACATACTCATTAAAGTGTATTAATATTCATGTTGCATTAATATTTTTTTGTATATTTAATTAGACATGTTTAATGATAGTTTAGTGATAAAAAGTGTTTTCTTATTTTAAAAAAAACCACAGCTTTCGCAATGTATATGAAGTATGAATGTAGTGTATTGTAATATACTGTAGTGTAATTTAATATAATGTAATGTAATGTTGAATGTAGTTTTGAAGTGTGAAGGGGTCGTTGTGTTGTCATTGATAGCAGCGATGTCGGTTGCAGTTCGCTGCTGCCGTCCCCGCTGATGGCGGCGCGGCCGGCCGTGTGACGCGCGCCACTACACGTCAGTTGGGATATGCAGAACAGTGCTGTGTTAAGTAAACAGTAGGATACCTCAAATCAATAGTCCAATAGCTCGCTCTATTGGTCAGTGTATCGTTCGGCTCGCCGGTGGTCAATCGTATAGCCTCAAAGTTACCGTCGATTTTAAGACGGGTGGAGTCCGACTAGTATGGGACAGTAGCATAAGAACAAGCACAACGAGAAGTTTGGTAGAAATTAATGAGCGATTACCTGAGAATGTGGCTTGACCCGTTTTTAAGCAAATGATAAATCTCCGACCGATGCTGCCATATTTTGGTGGTGTGATTTTAGATACATTTGTGTTGATACACTACATTTCGTTCTTGGTTCTTATTTTAAAAAAAAAAGCCATTTATTCAATTAAAAAAAAAATCTATTTCAGCTACTTTCTATCTTGACCACCACACGCATAAGTATCTATTTGTACACAAAATATATCACTGATGCAAAAGTATGTGTATAATATATTTCATATATTTATATTGTGATAGTATCGATATCATGAAAACTGTATGACGGCCGGATTATGTCGTATTGAGTTTATGTACTTCTGTAAGATTGTAAGTGTGCGTACTTATTCTATGGCGCATACTAACAACGAGGTCCTGCGTAGTGTCGAACCACTGTTTACTTCACGCCGAATATTTACACAATGCTTAATTTATATTGTTAGCTATAATATTACATGTAATTGAATGAAATCAAGGTATTTTATAATTGTAAAGGGGGAATGCCGTTAAAGTGTATTTCTTTATATAAATTATAATAACTATTGTTGTAGCTTTATTATATGTCAATGCATCAATATGCAATTTCCAAAATCCCTTGAAGTTGCGCCGATGGCGAAATATTCAATGTTTCAGAATACGAATCTATGCACTTGGTCATATTTAGGATTTAATGATACACAAAACGTACCTTTAACTATGTTTTAAACTTACAATTTGTGCATAATTTTTTTGTTTACCCATAGAACGTTCATAGTTGAAGATTGATAAATAAAAAAATGTATTGACAATATTGAGTTGTCTCAGTAACGTCCCCTTGCTGGACTGTTGGGCAATATTTGATGCAGGCCAAGAGTGTTACAATCGAATTAAGTATGTAAGTAAGTAAGTAATTTAATAATAATATAAAATTTTGGAATCGCGTAACAGAGGACTGTGTTTAGGATCCCATGTGTTCTTAGCGTTAAGTGGTTAACGACTAATATGTAGGTGTAAGGTGGTAATACCAAAACGAATTGTTGACAGTGTTGCTGTTTAATAATATTAATATTTTTAGAAATGACAACGGGTCATGTCGGTAAGGTCGTCGGTACAGTATTTCAGGGTCCGTGTACGTGGTTTGTCTTGTTTATTATTTAACTACCTAATTTGATCGGTTTAAGGCGTGTTTGTTTAGTTAACCCAATAATCCTGTTAGTTGTGTATTTTTGACTTTAGTTAGTATAAAATAATACCTGTCATTCTATAGCAATGGCCAAGTTTGTGTTTTTGTTTGCATGCTTAAGAACTTTGGGCCTCCGTTTTAAATAGTATGAGTTGACCACCATGTAGTCGCTTTTTTAAACGTTATTAGCATTAAATAATACGGATGCATAATACTAGATTACATTTAATTGATGCATAGATTGAACCTTCCCAAAGGTATGAAAAATTATTTTTAACGTTACGTTGTTTTAAATTGTTTTTATGCGCACAGACAGACATTGCATTTTATAAGTATATAAATGAACTGTGCACTAATTACAGCGCGGCATCTTTATATTGAAAATAGTGGATAACAATGCAATCATACACATATCGGTATACAATATTATTCTTATCAAGACAATCGACTCGTGAATGTGTAAGAGGCAATCGACAGGAATACGTATCGAATTGTATTATATAATAATAATAATATTAATATTAATATTGACACTTGAAATTATAACCTTCTAAACTAGAATATGTTTATTGTTGTGATATCTGTCTGATGGCATCAATCTTTTCCACTGCATTGAAAACGAAATGATAAAAGCAATCATACATTTCTTGAACCCCATAATCTATACACCTACCAGTACACAATATATAATTATTCATTAAGTTATTACACGCATTTTTTGTAACAGACCAAAAAATATTTTTAAACGTTTTGTCTCTAATCACTGTTGAAGTATTATTCTACGTGAACAATTCGAAACGTTCGTTACAGCAGATTCTGGCAATAAGACTGATCGGAGTTTTGAATTTACGTAAACTAGCATTTAGTTTTAAGGACTAGCATTAAGTACTACAAAAGTACAATTGCAATTAGGCTGGTTACTTCCAAAGCATATACACGGCGCACTTATTTTTTCCTTACATCCTTTGAATAAAACGTTATCTACAAATCGCACGTGGTCCGTTGGGAACGGGTTCGTTCGCGCACCGACCGTCTCTCGGCCAGAACACGACACAACACTAATCTGCACATTGAACACTATTCACGGTAGATACTACGTGTAAATAAATGACCACCGATAGTGCACAGCACAAAATACTGTTATATACAAATAATAATAATGAATAATATGTGAAAACACTTGATCGTTCATAA
This sequence comes from Agara michaeli, assembly GCA_018245675.1. Lineage (NCBI taxonomy): Eukaryota > Metazoa > Arthropoda > Insecta > Lepidoptera > Hesperiidae > Agara > Agara michaeli. Next base: position 5,118 of record DWDX01004668.1, on the reverse strand, counting down.
ATATACAAATCAGGGTAATGTTTTGGATAATGAACTAATAGTTTTTGATCTTCGATCCAAATATTAGTCTTTAGCTCGCGAGACTATTGGTGTTCTTTTGTTTTTTCTTATTTTGTTTTTACCGAATGTAACAAGCAGACTAGATTTTTTTTAAATTTCTGGTGTGAATGAGTGAATTTTGGGTATGTATTTATGAATTGTGACGTTTTAAATTATTTCAACAGTATCGGAAACCATTTTAGTATCCTATAAACAATAATCAAACATCAACAATATTACTGAAGTATTTTGTCTTGCGTCATATGATATGAAGGCTAATGTAGCCATTTCATAATTTAGCTTTCACGTGTAATGTAGATAATATAGGTAACTGTCATTTTATAACCCGACTTTTGATACACGAAGTCGTATGAAATCTGTTACATTCTCGAAGTCAACATAGCCTGACGACGGGCGGACGTAAAAAATATTGTATAACACTAAACCTTTTAAAGCTTTAGTACTTTATTGTTTGTTGTTTATACTTTTCCACCGTTAGCGATTAAGACGGCTAACTTGTTTTTTTTTCAAACATTACCGGTCGCCTAAAGTAGTCCATACTTATTACTACGGTTCGAAAATATGAACTCAACGTCTAAAAACATTTATTTAATAAACCGATTTTAGAAAGGATAGAGCATATGAAGTTCAAATTGTCGTAAAATGTGGGTGATTCATATTTCCTCGTGTACGGCTTCGCGGTAATTGTGAAATATCGACTGTGGTTCATTTGTTGTGTAGCGGGCGGGCTACCAACCGACACGCAGTGGCCCGCGTAGGTATCGCTTTACAACAATATTTTTTCGCAATACTATGTAAGCATCTATTGTTATCTATTCAGGTTGCTAAAATATTGTATCGCAGGAAAAAAATATCATTTTTATGTAAAATTTAGACCATAATTAAATATGTGAATTCGACGTTTATTGAACATTATATTTTTCATCATAATTACGAGTAAAACCATGGCGCATCCTCTGGGACCGAATTAGGGAATATCAAAGGTGATCTTTAAAATTCAACCTAGATTTAGTACATTCAAAATAAATACGTTTACCGTGTTGAGGTTGAATTTGAAAGGACAACTATGAGACTCCTATAGGATGCGTCAAAAATATCCACATGCCATAGTTTTATATTGATGTTGAAAAAAAATGGATACGATAAAAATGTAGAGATACACTTTTATGAACGTATCCTGTGTCATATTTTGATTTAACGTACAAAATAAATAATCTTTCACGTTATGTCCTACAAGTTCAATATAAAATGTGTCTGATAGTTATGTACTGGATGTCTAATTTGTAGTTTTAAGTAGAAAATAGCCAGGGATTGCTAGCGTTTTTTCGTAATGAATACGCTAAAGAAATGTGCGGGTAACACGTTGCAATAATCTATTTAAGTAAGTAGAGAAATCACAATAGCAAAAATACGAATACTATCTATAACACTTTTTTCTTTTTCACTCTAATTTGGTAAGTGATCGGATATTCCTACCTACATAAATTACTGCAAAGATTGTTGAGGCTAAAAATTCATTAAATATCACAAAATATTATACATAATCCGTAACAGAAGCTATGTGCATCAAACTTATACTGACAACGCATGAAGTTAGACATTGCGTCCTGCTGAGACTAGTTATATGGGAAGTTTTGGTTAAAGAAACTTGTGCTACGACGAAAAGATTACCGATCTACTTTTTGCAATGTATCTTCTGTTAAATTAAAAAAATAAAATAACAGTAGGTTCAGTTAAAAAATCGTATCGGTATGTTGTCCTGTGATAATCATAACAAGTTTTATAACTAAAGTGACATTCAAGAAACATTAGAAGCCAAATGTTTGGATACTCTCATGAACTTTGTCACGCGTAACAGTGTTCCAAACATGTGTAGTCTTATAGAAATCGTCGTGTTACACGAAAGGGTTATATTATCCGGTCCGTTCTTGTTATCGTACACTGATAGTAGCCGACAACCATAATATTGATTGCAGACTGCGGCTCCAATATCCTATTTCGTTTACTCAAACATATCACCAATTTTGCAATACGTTCTGAAATCATTCGTCGATACATACGTATATGAAAACGGGATATATACTTTATATATTTCACGTGTCGCCCCTTCGTAGCGCTTCGGTGTGGTACAAGTATAATTCCAACAGTTCAATTATTATATTAACGCTCCAGTAGAATTAGTAACTGTAAAGTATTATTTTGTGAAGGCCCTGTAACGAATTCTCATAGATATTTTAAAGTTCTAAATTAATACAGCGCGTTCTCCAATTCGTAGCGTGCTCCTTGATTCTTAGCCAAGGCACAAGTTACGGATTTGTTTTCGACATGTAACAAATACAACACATGAAGAATACATTAACATGTTAACGATAATTTTGACATTTAACATCGTAAACGTAAAAGTATTTTATATTTATTATCAGTTTTTATTTTTAAACAGTTATTACAAAATTCATAATTGCTGTCAGCGTTCATCTTACTGCTAAAAATAATTATATTACTTGTTACTTTTAGATGATTATGTAGTCGAGTTAAGAATTTTGATTATTTAAATTCGTTTGTATTATTGCACTTGCGAAGTGCCTGCGTAAAGAAACGTGCAGTATTTCTGCTCGAGAGGTGTATAAAATCGCACCTATCTGTATTGTTTTTATGTACACGGTTATGTCTTATTAAACATTATAAGGGCGACGTTTTTGATAATTTAAAAATGGTTTATTATTATTATTTGGATTGGACCCATTTTCTGATGTTTTGCTACGTGGTAAGTGCGGCCCGCGTGATTTTTTTTTATTTATAAAACTTGTAATTAAGTATTGATTTAAATTGACGCATAACATGCCCGTGAATATCATGGTGTGAATGTTACATGAAATTGTGAAAGTGTATTTTCACAGTTATTAAAAATGCATATTATGAAAGTGTTTCATTTACTCCCATTACGTCACTATTAAACATGCCTACAATATTTATAGATACTTACACGAAACGAAAAACAAGCGGGTGTTTGTACTTAGCTTCATAAGAACTTCACAAATAAATGTCTCATCGAAACGCCTATCGTCTCGTGTACCGGTCTGCATTCGGAACGAATATTGCTTGGACCGTAACAGGTGATTGAATATCTGGGAAAAGGATTCTTAAATAAAACTTGCATTTGAGATGATCGTATTTATTTCCACAACACAATATCACTAATCAATTTCGTGGGTACTAATGCTATGTTATAAAGCGGCAACGACTCTATTTAGGTTGCGTTACTAAGTGTTGTTCAATATCTAAATATGTGTCAATAATGACGTGCAGTTAAGGTTTTTTAAATAGTTTTTGTAAGATTGGAGTCAATGGTAGAGGAAAGCCGAGGGAGCTCTGACCGGTATCAACCTTAAGTCTCCGCTCACTGTGTTCGCCACCCAATATTCCCTGCCATTTATCATTCTTTTTCTCGATTTCTCATTTATTTTATATAGAGAACTGGTGCCGAACAGAGAGTCATATGGTGGAGGGTGGCTGTCGTCGTCTCTAGACTTGATGTCTTTACGTTTCTTCGACTTCTTTTCTTTAACCGACTTTATCTTCAGACGAATAGAACGTTTCATACACATCTGTTATAAAAATAATAAGAATTAATATACCCATATTGTAGGAACGTTCCTACTTTAAAATTATCTTTAATCTGGCAAGTATTTAACGACGGACTATAGTGCTTTTCCAGCTAATATGTATATCATAATGATTCCACACGTAAGTATCCAGCGAACTTATCAAATCAGTTGTTCTCGAGGAATCTCGCAAGATTGGACTATATATTGAAATCAACCCGTTGAATAAGTAAGTAAACAATGCGCAACTGTACTTCGGGACAATTTTGCTATTTATACAATATACAAATATTTTTGATAGTCGCAGCACTTTGGCATATACAGTACAATTACTAAACCTTACCTCCCCAACAAATACAGCGACAGATGAAGCTAAGCCAATCATCATGATCATGTATGTCATCATAAGGTCGCTGTTCCTTAACTGTCGGTCCTTGGACTGTAGGTCTAAAGGACAAATCTTGCTAGGAGGCAGGTCTTTGTGCTTTAAGAAATCTATTATACCCGCTTGTAGAAGATTCGTGAGACTTAAAAATAAGAAACAATTTTTGAACATCCATTCTACAGGGATTATTCTCAAAAGTATGAACATTTCTGAATATTTCTATAGGTCATCAACGCCACACAAGGTGGTTGCCTAACCTAAGTACTGCGGTGTTTAGTACTTAATCTAATTACTAGTTAATATTATAAAACGTGTAAGTAAACAAGTGATTATCATAAAAATGTGGAAATCGTACAAAACCTAAAAGGCTTTTCATATAGTTTCTTATTGACTCGAATTATATCTACCTCTGTACTTCTGAAGCAAAATCTAATTGGTGTATCATATTTTTTTAATCATCATCATTACGATACGTAATTTATAGGAATTAAATGGATTAAGACTATTACTTACACTTTATCAAACAATATATTTAACGTTGAATTACTTGGGTACGCAAACCCCCTCAACCTCGTCATGAAGGGCTTAGGAGCTACGACATAAATACATCTGTTGGATTCATCGACACCTTCCTGGGCTTTTCTGAGATAATCACTGTACATGATGTTGTTAATGCTAAGCCGTTCTCTCACCAGAACTGCTCCACCATTAACTAGTGGTAGGAAAGCGTTGTGATCGTGCACGTTGTGGAACTGTGCTCTTCCATTGGCGACCATGCTGTTCAAGTAATGAAGAGACTCATCTGGCTATTAAAATGGGAAACCAGTCAGCTATGAATTGCAATTTGATTATTATACACGATATACGACACTTATTAATTAAACAATTAAGTATTTGAAGTATTAATGACAAAAAGCAACGTAGGTTTCAAGCTACGATTATTATTATTTTGCCTTTTTTCATTTACTAGTTGTTAACCCCGGCTTCGCCCGCCTGTTCAAAATAGTAATGATAATAATATGAAAATAAAAAAAGTAACAAAATAATTTATTTATTGAAGGAAAGCTCTCA
>DWDX01004667.1:0-11384 GCA_018245675.1 Agara michaeli | reverse complement strand
GGCGCGCGATGCGTGACGTTTTCTTTAATTAGCAGCTAAACTATGTAAAATCCCAGTTCATGACATCTTGGTAGATTGTTAGGTTAACGTTTCTCTTTTATAAAAGCCTCTGTAATAAAATATCTATTGTGATCAATGCGTCCTTTTACTTCTATCGCCTCCGCTCACAATCTTCAACAGCCTCACAACCGGTGCCTCGAAAGCTAGCGAAATAGCAAACGACGATAAGAACGCCATGACAGCGTATCCGGCGTATATTGTTAGCTGGGAACAATGAAATGAAAATGAATATTAAAAAAAAAATACACCAACGCTTAAAGATATTTAAAATAACATTAAAGAAGCGTCTTTCTAAAAGCGATGATATTTCTATCAATCTTGAGTTCAACGTTAGAAAAATAAGACGATTAAGATAAAGAATTAAAGGAACAGCCTAGTTTTAAATTTCGATGTAGTAGTGCACTCTGAATTTACATTCAATTGTAGCCTATATAATTATAATTAACTTTTTTCTTTAAATTTTTGCAGAGTAACGAACTAGCTGGCAGCAGTCACGAGTTGCTTCTCCCGCCCATGGACATCTGCAACCGACCTCTAATAGGGCTGCAGGGATGGGATTATTAGTGTGAATACAGTTAATAGTTGTTCATAGGAATTAGTTGGTGAGTATTCGTTAGTAACAGGACTGCAGGAATGGGACTGTTAGTTAAATTAGTCCAGTTAGTATTTGTTAGTGTAAGTGCAGTTAGTATTTGTTAGTATCCGCCTTATCAAAGGTCTGTCACAGATGCGTCACTACTCTTGAGGACTGAGATGGTCGCCTCTGGTATACGCGTGGACCGGCATCCATACCCTTCACACCTAAACACAAATTATAATAACAATTGCTTCACGGCAGAAATAGGCGTGGCGCTGGTACTTCCCCGGTCTAGTTCCGGTAACTAGTCATCTTCCACAAAATAAGACAAGATTTAACATATATATGTAATAATAATATTACCTATAGCAATGTATAATAATAATTTGTAAATTTACGAGTCGTTTCAGAAAGAACGCAACCAAATGAAACGGTTTTCGTTTGTCGCATTAGTACGAATATAATTATATTTATGGCTACGTAGGTCTGGGGGCTTTGTAATTATACTTATTTATACAGTTAATGGAAGACATTTAAATCCCCCATCAACTTTGATTACATTCAAGCTTTCTGAGTGGAATATTATTTCAATCTTTCAATAATATTTCATTCAGCAGGTATTCATTCGATGGGACGGCGACGCGGGGGTTAATAAATCATATAATATTGATGATAAAATTTGTGATCTTTACATTTTATTACTAGTAACATCAAATAATAATTATTTGTCGATATTCAATTGCGAATTTGCACTTTCTTTGTTACAAAATAACACTAAATGTATATTCATACATTTGATATATTCATACATTCATACAGTGAGATGTCAGAATTTAATAACAAAACTTATGGGACAGTACAATCATCTCTGTCGCGAAGCAGTTGTGAGTGGCGGGTGAATTTATATCAGAGAAGACCTTTTCAGTCTCCGGTCACTAGTAACGGGTCTGTGGTCAACTTCGTATAGGACGGATACTAACTAGAGCGCCAGTTAATAAACTGTATAGTATATACTGTACATAGTATATACGGTATATAGTATATACGGTATATAGTATATACAGTATATAGTATATACGGTATATAGTATATACAGTCTTATGAACAGCCAATTATAGCTGGACTAGCTGACGTTATTAACTGACCTATTGTAACAGAAGTCGGTTATATAAGACCATGGACTGCAATAGCCACTCGTGACTGCTATCTTTTTGTTTGTTATTGTGTTCGCGTAGAAAAAAGATATGCATAAATTTTATTTAATGGGAAATATATTAATGGGAAGGGTATGTGTCTTGCATAATTATGGCTATATTTGAGTCCTTGTATATATTTTGTACAAATACAGGGCATGCGCTAATCTATATGTAAAATTCAGTCCTTGCGCAGACAAAGGGCAGTCGTCGGCGTACTCTTTTGTCCCTCGAATTTGATTACTTATAATTGCTTTGCATAATACAGACGAGGGAGAAAAAGTCATCCGTACAAAAAGTCTCATAAAGAACTGCGAACAGTGTTGGTAAATACTGCAAAGTCACTTTTACATAAATTTCAATACTTTGCAACACAAATTCATCTCAGAATATTCGTATGTTAACTTAGTGGCAAGTAATTGCCGACTTTTGATATATGCTTCGTGGACTTTAGGTCTTTCTTGGACATGAGAGTCTCGTGGGGGCCGGCCCTAAGTGGGGCTGAACATTTACTAGAGATACATATATAAACCTAATATCAAATTTCTGTATAACTTTTCTAATCAATCACCTAATTGTGTATCTAATAAAAATATTTTTTTATCTGGCTTTGGGTTTCGCAGAAGTAATTGAAGATATTGTGCGTCATTTGTTTAATTTTCGCGTATCTATATTTGATTTAGATGTAGATCTAAAACAAACAGCAGAAATGTTTCCAATCATCTTTCGAACATTGGGGCTTGGTACAAATTGACGGTTCATAACAAAGATATATAAGCATTGGTCGCGAATGAATAGGCCCGTAGTTATTACATCAACACATGAATCTCAAAATGTATAGAGCAACAGAACTAACCACGATAGAGTTCTGAAGGTGTAGCGGGCCATCCAAAAGGAAGGAGGTGTACATCATGACTGTGGGGTGTATGAGGTAGGCGCAGTAGGTGAGGCGGCTGAGTGGCAGCAGTCCGCGGTAAGAAAGCGCGGAGTTTATCAGCCCGCCGTATCCGGAGCAGCACGCTATCGCCACCCACGCGAGCGCCACTCCCCACCCTATAAAATAACAAGTGTTCACTATTACAAGGTACGGCGGTGATATATCTAATGTAAGTCGCTTATTGTCGAAACCGATCCGTCATATTAAACGGCACTTCCTTTCGGTCGTTGGCTATTATAATAAATATAATTTCAAAAAGGTTCAATTCAAATATTCTTCAATGTACACAACACAAACGACTTTATCGGTGAAGTAGTTTTTTTATGTTCTTACGAATAGGGTGCAAGAAGACAAGTGTTGGACTGGTGAGAGTCCAAAGCAACGTGTAATACTATCGTTTGGTTATAAATGACTTTTAATGATTAAAAAATAATTGATGAGTTCATGACATTTAGGTATGGAAACCCTTAATAAAGGTCGTGAATATATTGTCCGCCGTCCTTAAAACATTTGTGTATAATAGTAATTACATAATTGAATTTTACAAAAATTACGAAAAATCTGTAGGTATCGTATAATAGTTCGGCAATATATGTATAAGTTTAATTATTATACATTTTTCCAACAAAAAATTCTTATGAAAGAGGACCCCAATATTAAACCTCCCGCACCAAGAGGAAGGAATTTCAATAGAAAACTTGTTTTTTCGGATGAGAGAATAAAACATCTAATTTTTTGCTGTAGCTAGGAAACTTCGACTATTACTTGAGACTTTCATAGCTTTATACTAATATGCAAATCATCATTATTAATACGGAATTAACCAATTTAATAGATATTTCATACATTATTATCATATCTTTTTAAATTTGAGGCAAAGGAAATCACACGCCACAAGTGCGAGTTAGCACACTTCATAGGACTTGTAGGAAAAACATTGTGTAGAATAGAAAACTAAAGTGTGGTTTTCTCACGTTGTTTTCCTTCATTGTTATAGCAAGTGATATCTAGTACACCATATAGGAACACGAGTAATATGAATTGGGAGGAAGAACATAAACAAAATGAAGTGAGCCTAAAAATATGTAGGCAATATCATCGCGAAAAGTGGTTGGCAGAGTTCGGGCGCAGAGACATGGCCCACTTACTTCAACCTTCACTTTATTCATCAAATAAAGAGTACTATGATGCACTGTTTATTTTTTACTTTGTGTTAGTTGCCCGATGTTATGCTTCTACCAAACTAAAAAAATAGTAAAAGAAAATGTTTTATTGAATTAAACATATTACAAAATTTTAGGAGTTAAGGGTAGACAAAGTAACATATTACTTTTGTTTTTTAATGTCATTAAGAAAGAAAAAGTGAGTTTTAAATTTAGTTTCTTAAATGAACTATTAAAAAGCGATATTTTTTACACCGTGTTTTATTTACCGAGTTTATAGCATTACCTGTGTGTCCAACGCTAACGTAGAAGGCAGTCGGCCAGACCTCGAAGTAGCCGTCCACCATGCCGAAGATGAGGCTCGCGAAGATAGCCAGCGACACTGGCCAGCCCACCGCCACCAGCCAGTACGGCATCTTAATCTGGCACTTCGTCCGGTGCAAATACCACCCGACGATCATACCTGCGAGAGCAGTCTTCAAATTATTATTTTTCACTTACTAAAATAACGTTTCATTAAAATATAAGTGTTACTAACTCTCGACAACGACAATAAACTGGTCTACACTCAATTCAACTTAATTAGTTATCAAATGCAGATATAATTTTTATGGACGAAATTAACGGACCCACTGTAGAGTTCAACAATAGATCTAAGAAAAACAGCGAACATCTAAGATAATATCTAAAAACAGGTCTTACCGAAATATCAAAGGGCTTTATTGAAGGGCCGACTGAGCTATAGTAAAATGGCACCGACTCAAGGACACATAGATACATTTACACATACATAAATTCGATATCAGTATTATATGAAAGGGGTATATAAAAGTTTGAATCTCTTACCGACTAGGTATGGACCTATTCTGGACCACGGCTTGTCGTAAAGAGGGTCGAACATCTCGAACGGCTCCTGAATACGAGCTTTGTACTGATGCCACACCGATATATAAATGGTTGTCGCCCAGGAGCTTACCATTAGCATGAATAATGAGACCATCGCAAATTTCATGTGCCTGTCGGATAAAAATGTTTCACAATATGGAGGTAGACGCCCGAAAAGAAAATTAACATTATATCCATACGTTTACTTACTTGACGGAAATCAATAAAATTATGATTCCCACGACGTAAAATTGCGTGTCGTTCGCCATATACCAAGACCAGACCATGCACATCTCTCTCTGCGGGTACAAGTTGTTAATGTATAGTAAATTGCGCCACCAGTAATGATCGCAAGTGATGTGATCGAAAATTGCCGGCTCGAACACTGTATGGTCGTGGGTGTAGCGGAGAGCGAGCTCGTTCAGACCGATCACGAATGCGTACGCGGGTGTCAGTCGCACTATTCTATAGAAAAGTAATACGAAAAACGATTTCGTCATTTTGAACACGTCCTCCTTTGAATATACAGTAGTCTTTGGCTTGTCGAGTAAGTCTTCGTAGAATGACTGCTCGCTTATTACGGACACCGATAGTGCTGGGTTCGTGTAACCATTTATATTCTTATTGATGTCTTTATCTGGCGCTTGTGTTTTACTACAAGTTTTTCTATTCTTTTTCTTGTCTTCGCCTCGTAAGAAAAGTATTGTGACGAGTACTCCACTGAAAAGAGATGAATATTGAAAATGTTTAACTCAATATTTTTTTTCATCGAACTAAGGTGCATGTGTAAAATAATTAACAATAAGTAAGGTTTATGGAAACTGTTGAGATTATTGGAATACAATGAACTACATATGGATATAATTATCGACTTATAAAGTTACCTGATAAAGAAGAAGGTGTCGACACAGTACGACGCGTTGCCGACGGATTGGTACATGAAGTTTCGTTCCGTAACCGTCCTCATAGTCTTATTGTCTGCTATGTAGAACACTGTGAGGTACGTGTGCACCATAATCACCCAGGTCACTGACATGAACCTTGAAAACCATACAGTTTTATTTAAACAAATTTGAATTCTTTAGAAAATCAAGTTATATCGTAGCAGTATTACTCACATAGCGTTTTATTTTCTAGTGTAAGACTGTTATTATGTTCTTTGAATACAAATGGAAAAACTCCATGTTAGCGTATGGAATTTAAATATTGTGTTGAAACGTACAATAATGAAGGAATAATCAAGATCTAGATACAAATTTTAATTGGAGAGAAATAATTCAAATTTTTATCATCTTCTATAGTCTTATTAAACTAAAATAATATTAGTTTATTGAATAAATAAATTCAAGTGTTTCTATGAGGTCATACCTCATGCCGTGTAAACAAGTGAGTGCGCCGTCGGTCGGTGTCGCCGTGCTGAGGATAGCGCGACCGTTGGAGAGCACCGAGAATGACAGCAGAAGCTCCGACCAAACTCCTGTAATTTTTTTTATTTAAAAACGACCTCTTAGCCTTCTATAAGATATTATTTAGAAACGATAAGAATATAAATATAGATAAGAAGATAAATAGAAGAAGATAAATTAGCTGTAACAAACATATAGAAAGACATGCATGTTTAAACATTATGTTTGGCTTCGCAGTGATTAATATATTTGAAGTTTAAAATGTATTATGTTGTATTGTTTAACCGTTGGAAATTTACACTACTGTAAAGCAGTTGTGCTTAGTACATTGCTGCATTGTCACTGAATGGGATTGACAATGTCACTGTGGGTGGACTTGGAAGGATTTTTGACAAAAGACTGATGTGTTTTGATTCACAGACTGTTTGGCATCAAGTGGTCATCGTGATTTTTGACGACTTCATTAGATTCACTCATTCATGCATAAAATCTTCATTTTTAGTTTAGATGCATTGTTGTATAAGTCATTAAAATAAGTTCATGACGTCACTGCCACAGCTGAGTTTGAGTGCACCGCTGCTAGCTATCTGACTAATGCTACAACTTTGTTCGTAGTGCTTACCGTAGCCACGCTATCTTTCATCACACACGGACGATTTTATTACTCATATGAAACGAGTAGTTCATTTACATTCAATTTTTTCAGTGGCTGCCTCTGAACGCTAAGAGCAATTTGATTCTCGTGACATTGTTTCGTTTTAAGCTCAACAGACTGAGATTTAGACGTAATGCCTTACAAAAGCAAGAGCCCGAGGAAAACTGATGTTCTGCTTTTATGTGTAAACACAGTAGTAAACGACGTCGTCACAAATTCTGAGAATATATATGATGTTGTTTAAATTACATTTTTATACTTCAAGAAATATACTGATGGCTATGTTCACTCTGCAAAGAATGAACGCCACGAAGTTAAGTTCTTGTCAGGTTTTGCATGCATTGACTTTTAGTTGTCGCTGGTGTACTTGTAGACTTAACGCATCGCTGATTCTGCTTTCGCATGTATCCCGTTTGTAGTGCTATGACCCGGCGTGGCCGCGTATTTCGAATTCTCAACTATAGTTATATGTAGAGTTACGTTGTTCTTGTTTTATCACTTACCGCAAACCTCCCGGCGAAGCTCTTTGTCTTTGCAGTCTTCATCCGCCGCGCTCTCGTCGGCCTGCGACGTATTATTTGGCTGCAAAGACACTTAAATGAATATTTCGGCTAACACGGCAAATACAAAACTTCTAACTAAAACTAACTTGCCATTGTCTAGTTTCATTTGAATGTCACTTGTATATTACGTTTCTATATCATACCATCATGGAATAACATTGAGGCAAATGTTTGTTAAAACCATGATCTACTTAATATAATAATACCTACTCGTATGACTTTGTGTTGTATTTTTGTATTTCAATGTAGTGTAGGTAATATTCGATATACTAAATAGGACAAACAGTAGAACATTTACGTAAAATTATATTATACTAGTAGTGAGTATCGATCCCTAACGCGCATAACGTTGGTATGCACTTTGTTGAAACTATAAAGTAAATTAATTGGCTTTTGTGTAAAGAATTTTCTTCGAATAGTTCAAGTTAGCGGCCTGCGTCAGTGAATATAATATTGAAAATTAAAAAATACCCGTACTCTTGTAATAACAAATTATTATTTGAATGACAATATTATATTTGATACCTGAAAGGATTAGCTCGCTGTGTGTGTTCAACTTTAATTGGTAAATCCTTTTAAAGATATATTGTATTTTACAAATTTCCAGTACGGTTCTCGAAATTATCCTTAAAAAAATATGTTTGTGTTGTATTGAGATGTACACTGTACAGGTGAGTATAAATACCCAAAAATAAAGAGTTTTTTGTCCATTACCCAAAGAGTCCAAAGCCACGTTAAAGCAATGACAAATATATGGATTTACGAGCGAATCCTCTTAAGTTATGTATAGAGGTTGTGCTTGCCTTTATAGTTCTGTCCTTTGAGCCTCCATCTGCGTATACGTAGTCAGGTGATTCTCGCCTATGTAAATATATAGTAGACATATCTAAACTAGGTCAATCACTGGCTGTACCTTTAAAAGTGCCTTAAGAGTTGGAACTTCAAAAGCTTTTGGCTTAGACTACATTATTTTAACATTTAATACATCACTATGAATTTGATGTATTACAGTAATTTCTTCAATTTTGATGTTATTTGGAAATTTGTCCAATTAGAAAAATTGGCTTGAAAATCAATAAAGAAGCCTACGAAGAATTAAGTATAATTCACGCCCGCTGAAAGTCAGCATAGAATTTTAGATTTATTGATAAAGATAATCGATTCATTGGTCCCTATTTTACTGTAAAGTAATAGAACAATTATTTTAAAAAAATCAAAAAATACTTAATCTACCTTAATCTGTATTATAAAAGATGTATCCTGAAGTTACTCGCAATATCAAAAGAAACAGAGAATGGCTAGAAGTAGAAGTAGATAGTAGCAATATATCAGATCATAGCACTGATACCGAATAGAGCGAAAAGCTAAGTGATAACGATGGATCCCTTGCGACCGACGTTGTTAGCAGCATTTACTGTATTGTATTACACTGTGTGAATGTTGTTGTAATATACATTAAAATATGAACATCATTAAGACAATTTACATAGGGAAAAGGAATTTTGAATTCCGCAATGAAATTTTTTAACATTGTAGGTTTTTAACATTGTAGTCACATAATATTTTCCGAACTTGCAGAACATAATTACTTTCGATAAGCTTTCCTGTTTTGAATTTGCACTGAATACTTATTATTATTTTATCAAGTTTATTTTTGCACGCATCCGTGTGCTTTTGTAATAAAGGTACATACTTGACTCGTCGCTTTAATCCGTTATTCAACTATCATAGACAATTCACATCAACATAACAGCTTTGAAGCAAATATTTCAAGAATTCGAAATCCGAAATTTGCGTGGATTTTATGCTCAAGTAGAATACCTGCGAGAGCGCGAGGGAATTCCAACATGTTCGCGAACAAGTCTCACGTACATATAAGTAAGCATCTGCCAGGTTCCATAAAGTGCATCAAATATTACGTAATCAACTCTCTGATCCGTATGTACCTTTTAACCTTTTCCAAGGCAAATGCAAAATGTTTTGTACGTCGGTGCAATACGATACCATCGGTGCAGTGTAATAATAATATGGTATTATTTTACCCACATACAAGTACAAGATTTACATACATATACATACATGAGTTCATTAGCAGATAATAATATTTCAATAAGTACTGTTGCGTAACAATTGTTTATAAGGTTTATATAAGAAGACGTTACCAACAGTATTTAGGGATAGATATTAAAACAATGTCTGCTCGGTGAACAGTTATACAAGTGTAGCGCAAAGCGAAGCGTCCACCCGTTTCATGAAGGATTTACGGGTCGTTTAGTTTTCGTGACAAATTCAAAGAAAATACTACAACAGGAAAGTGCCTTTGCAAAATGAATAGAACGGTATAGTTTTTTCAACAATAGATACGGTTACAATAGAAGCGATTGTTTTGATAGCCATTCATAATAATCATTGTTTCCGCGCTTTGATCAAAGCTTTGAAAACAAAAACCTTAACGTTTTTGTTCATAGAAAAGATTTCTATCACCTTACATCATGAAAAGGTCAAATGTGTATGGGCGTTTAACAATATAGTATCGGTATCTCTAAAGGTAAAGATACGATCATTGGTATTGCAATATCGTATGTTTTGTTATAAAAAAGCGTTATATGAGAGTATCGGTAAAGGTTCTTTTATGTACGGGAAGTGTCATTGTACTAAAAATCACGGGTGGTCCGCCTTACGGGCGTATCTATGCTTTTAATCTTATATTGGCTAGTTTATCATATAAAAAAAAAATAAAGAAATTTTGAAAACGAATGTTTGTTACAATGAAATCAATATTAGTTATGTTAAAAATAATGAATGCTTTAAAGGAAATCTTGCAATGTAAAAGCTAAATGGATATTCTAAAGTAGTGTTTGTTATAACTAAACTAATGTAAAAGTAACATTGGTAAAAAAACTACAGGAATGTTCAGTCTGCCTCATGTCGTTTATATATTACGCACCAAATGTGAAACACACTGACGTCTGGTTTTAAAGCTTGTTACAATCACGTTACTCTATTGTGGATTGCTACTGGGGTATACGACACTGATAATATTGTCCAGCTTGAGAAATCTCAGAGGTGTAATTATCTATGTACTCCGAAGTATGTATTTTACAAAATGTATGCATAGTTTATCAGCATACTGGCTCCTAAAATACAGACAGTACCTAAGTTGGGATCAGACGGTTGTGCGTGAAGTTATCGCAAGATATTAATATTACTATCTTAGGACCGATCAACCTCAGCATTTGAGCGATTGCCTCTCAATGCCACCTTACGCATATCAATGTTACCTTATGAAGACCACTACTACCTTGCAACATTAAAGCTGCGGTCACTTCTAAAACTGAATTGCGAGAAACTTTGATAATACAAAGTTTATTGAAACTTTCCAGTGAAGATTGAAGAGAATACATTGTATCTCAAAGCTTATACGTTAGTGGATTATCGCTCTTGCTAATCCTTTACGAGAAAGTGTGCTATTTGCTTGCTGAAAACTTGACCATAATCAGTGTTTGTGTCAATAATACTAAAACGAATGTACCAACAGGTGGCTTATTGTTGTTGTTTTGTGATGCGAGCTCAAGGTCCCGCTTCTCCATCAGGGTGCGGTACCGACGCTCCAGGTAGCCCTCGTAGCCCGACGCCACCAACATCCAGATTCCCACGATTAGTGTAACGGATCTGTAAGAAAAGTAACATTTTATTTATTTCTCAATTATACTAGTAAGAGAAGTAATTGCAGAATTCTCCCTCCGTCGCACTTTTTCAAAGCTATCTTAGACCCGGTGGTATAGATGATAGTTTTATTAAAAATAATTGAAGGTGAAAAAAATTTATATGAAGCTGATTTTAACCTTCAGAGCCAAAAATAGGCACTGTTGCCAAAATACATTGATAATAGTCTTTAATATCATAATAAACAAACACAAGTGACTATGCCGATATCTTGTTGTT
>DWDX01004666.1:0-11385 GCA_018245675.1 Agara michaeli | reverse complement strand
GTGTACAATAAATTTTCTAAATCGTTCACACAGAATTCTAACCGATTATTTTATTGATTTACGCTATAATCCCAATATTTCATCTGTCACATGATAATACAATTGTTACAGAAAGTTGCAATGATGGATAAGCAGCAAACGGCTACTTGCATGTCAGCTGTTGCGATGGCAGATATCGCTGGAAGGATTATCTTACCAACATTCCAAGACAAGTATAAGATCAGTGCTCGGATTATGCTCATTATGACGAGCATTTGGTTAATCGTCGTCAGGCAATGTAAGTGGTTCAAAATACTTCATTAATTACTTACCATCTCAAGCCGCTATTTCATTAATTATATTAACATATTTCAACGTTTATTGGATATTATCAAGGAGTTGAAATTTCAACTCTCTCATTCATTTCAATTCAAAGTCTCTGGTAGATAATTATCTACCAGAGACTTTTATAGTTAATTTAGTATGTAACGATTCAAAAGTACGCTTATTTTAATTTTTATATGTGTAACGAATAAAAACACGCATTCATTTGCATTGTTTAAATATAAATTCTATTATCGCCACCCTTAAATCTACCATTAATATAAGTAGATCTAAAGCCTCAGTCTATGTGCGCTGAGAAACACCATTGTTTTTAACATACATATGTGTATTTAACATACATATCTGTAGGACAAGTTATGATTAGAAAAATCCCACGCTCAAAAAAGATAATGCGATTTTACAACATACTCGTAAATCTCACTGGCTTCTAGATACAGGTCATATAAGTTAATATTTGAAAGTCACTTTTTCATGCAGATAGCTGTATTATTACTATTATTAGATAAGTATAATTCGAACTTCCGGAAGGTGTTTTTAAGGAAAAATTTAAATGTTCCACAAACGAAGATAACAGTGTTGTATGTGCCAAGGATTAAGGTTATCACATTATTTGGAATTCAATCCTCCGATAAGAGATTATAAATTTACTTTAAATCGAAATTTTCGTTTACAACATCAAAGTTTTGCAGTGAAATTACAAAGAGCTTATTAAAATTCGAAGATCGCACACGGAAAATATATACGTCGTCATTTACAAGAAGATTCAAATAGTTGGCTAATTTCCTAATTATCAACCTAATCCAATTGATTTTCAAATAATATTATTTTAAATGCCTTAAATATCTCGATGCAATCTAAACTTTTAAGTATTCTGCTTTGTATTTTATAACATTATGTTGTCTAATATGTGTGAAGTTTGGCAATCCGCACTTCCGCAACGTGGCAGAGACAAGCCTCGTGTTCAGAAATGAGCCTTTGAAAGGGTTGATAATAATGAAATTTATGCTTTGATCTAAGAAACATTTTCTACGTGATAATTTGATGTAATAAGAGGTTTTATATGATTTTTTACAGTTTTGGCGTATCAGACAAACCTAGAGATACTGATAGTGATGTCTTGCTTGTATGGATTTGGCAGAAGTATGGTCATTGTGGCCAGAAACATTGCGATATCTGAAAATTGTCGCATAGAACAAGTGCCCGCTGCTGTCGGCTTGGGAATGTTAAGCATGGGTATAATAGTGCCACCCGCCGGGTATTTCTTAGGATGGATCAGAGATTACACTGGAAGCTACATCACTTGCATTACCGCCCAAAATGGCCTTTTGGTGCTGTTCCTGGTTATGTGGATACCAGACGTGCTACTGATTTGGCACCAAGAAAGAAAGCAGAAAAAGAAAACGAAGGAAATCGTACCAATGTCATAATACAAGCAATAGGAGATTGTGAAACTAATTAGTACCGAGATTTAATTGTTAAAAAATATGTGATCGCTGGATCCATATTCATAAGTGAGAGATAGATTATGAAAATATTCAAGAAAACGTTCTAACGATAAGTACTATTAAAATGAAGATTTCAAAAGAACCTAAAATGAGAAAATAAAATAATTTAAATAACTCAGAAAAAAACGTAGAGAACATTGTGTTGTCATATACGAAAGTTATAATGAAGTTATATGGGAAAAAACAATATGTAGCAAGATATTGGGAAAGAATTGACAATTATCCATTATTTTTAAAGGTTATTTGAAACATTGCATTAGTTAGATAATTTTTAAAACGTTACTTAATACGGCTGTGAAATAAAAAAAAACATGGGCAGTTGATCAGTTTAAACATTACAATATATGACTTTCGTGAACTGTTTATTGTGTATAGATAGCGAGAGTTGCGCGTTACAATGTAAGTATACAGTAATGTTATTTAATAATTCCATGAAGCATTTATGAAATGAAGACTGAGGCTGATAATTGATTGTGTATTATATTACATAATATGAACATATTTATGTGATAATTTAACTTCCCAGTTATATAGTGCAAAGAGAAATCTCTAGTCTAATAAATTTATTATTTTATGACTAGTTTTTTTTTTGATACGGTTTTCTTAAACTTCCCGTTTGCTTTTCGTTATTGATATACTACATTAAAAGGAATGCAGAGACAGACGCTAACGAAACTACTTTAGCCGTTGCTAAACTGTTTAGTGAAGCCGAACCGGCTGTTGTGAGTTCGATTCCCATCCAAGATTAATCTCTTGGATGGGAAAAAATTCTTCTCTTCTTAATAGAAGAGAAGAATTTTTTTACGTATCACTTCTATTGTGTTTGAAAGTACCTAAATATCCTGTTTTTAAGTATATCAAATACATGTTTCTAGTTTAGAGTGGATCTTTAATTAATTATATTAAAATAAAAGAAAAGTCTAGATGATTTCCCGTTTTTTTATATATTTTTTGCGAAGTGGGCAAGCAACCACTAGCTTAGAATAAAAGTGTTACTAGATTTTGATTTGAAAATTTCGCACGTAACGTCCGTCAGAGCCAGATAACAACGCCTCGCACACGGCAAGCGGTCGGTCTGCGTTAACCCGCGATGAATATTAAAATCTACCTGTATATTTTATTTTTTGTAAGAATTTTTCCGATATTTTTGTGGATAACATGAATTGTAGTATCTATAAAAGTAAGTTTTTCTCCTCAGCCGAAACTTTCCATGACTAACAAGCGTATGTACAAAGTCAATAGTTACATAATTCTAAAGGTTGTAATGTTCAAAATGTATTAATGAAACTATATCCGTGTTATTCTAATTTGTAAGCCAAATTGCAGATAACAAACACACAGCACATACATATACATATATAATAGTGTCTACATTTGTGTAATATCGATTGACATTACAAATGGTTTGTCATGATACTATTCTAAGGTTGCAAAATTCAAACAAACGTCACATACTAGCCATCTGGCTTAAACTGCAATGTTATATTGCCCTCTGTTCGAGTCTTGAATATCAGCCAGTTTTCCAAAGAAGCCCAATAAAAATCCACGAGCGGGTTCAAGGCGGAAGTCTAGTAAGTAGTCGTATTTAAAGCTTGTACGTGTAGGAATGAACGTAAAATGTGGCGATTCGCCAGCATCCTAAATTTCTTTTTTCTTGAACGTATTTTATGAAAATCATATCACCACTGTGAATATTAAAAGTTATCGAAGCGATACATTTGACTTTGTTGGATAAGAATGAAATAGTCGACTTGTTCTATGTGTGTCTCTATGTGTGTCTCTATGTGTGTCTCTTACTATACATAATTTGTATATTATGTGATTATGTTATATCATTGCACATTATTAATTTATTTGAGTTCACAAGGATGGAATATGTAACATAACACACTTGTAATATTTGTTCAATACCAAAATTCAGTAGCATATTACGAATATTGTAAGTCATTTTACCGAATTCTACCTAATAGCAGTTTATGATATATGGAAAAGTCATCATAAGTACCCACGTATGTAGTGTTTCTACGATAATTTATTCAAGATTAGAAATGTCAAGAGAAGAGGGTATTGTTGAAAAACAAAAGCAGAAAAGCATATTTTTTACTTATTTATACTGGAATATTTGTGTCCAAATTTAGGTATACAAAATATCGATATTTTGAATTAAGTCTATACTGAATGTAAGTAGAGATAATAATATGTAGATGTTAAAAATGATTAGGCAGTAATAACTCAGTGTTCATGAAGCTCCTAATTATTAGATTCCCACGTGGATACCAGGTATATACGCTTAGCCTTGGCACGTCGCTAATCCAGTGAGTACTGTTATTTAATTTAACGTAGCATTTTCACCGATGGAGTGTTATGTCCAGATAAGATAGATAGTCAATATTATCTGATGGGCACAGCGGTGTAGAAGTCGTTCAAATAATTTTATTAAGTCTTGCCTGTAAACACGGCTTGGAATAAAAACAAAACAGATGAGTTACTGAAATAAACTGCATCATATGCTGATAGCGGTCAAGAAAGATATTTCAAAGAAATCGCAATGGATCTATCTATGACTAACCCAAAAATATGGTATTCAAATATCAAGTAGAATGAAATTCCCGTCTCCACATGATCCTAATAAAGCGGGATTTGTATGCGAATAATGCACAACGCCCCTAAGTACGTTTCCGAGTAACCCTTTGTAAAAGTATAAATATATTTGTGTTTAATTTCGCCGACGCTAAATAAATTCATTCCTCCTGTGCAGTGGGTAGCGCGTAAATCTGGAGGGTCCTTTTCGTATATTTCCGAGCGAGACTAACGGATTATGCTCCGCGCCCAGAATTTGTATATTTTGCTCTTTGTCGTCGAGGAATATTGTAGAGCGGGCTATTGTGGAAAATAAAAAAACATTTTTCCAATATTCCGTGCCGCCTAAAATAAGTTATCATTGTCACTTCTCTCATGAATTCTCAAGATTTGTTAGTATTGTATTATAAAATATTAATTCGTGTTGGTATTCACTTGATGACGTATCAATCCTACCATTACGTAGTCGTGTATTTGGTAAACTTTTACTTAGAATAGTTACAGTATTAATAAACTATATAATTATGAATGACAAATTAGACATAGAAATATTACATAATAAAGGAAACCATATAACTTTCTGCTGATTAGATAAGTATATTTAAATTACTGTAAGTAGATACAACAATTAAGTAGGTAATAAACTCTAAAATGGATTTGACAATAAGCATATTTGTAAGCAATAACTTATTACAAAATAAAGCATCAAATTGAAATAATTGCTTGAATACAGTGCGTAAACGATAGTGTTACATGCATTTCAATTAACAACTCTCCACAAACACAATCGAAGTATTTAGAATTGTTTAAATCTACTCCAGAGCCGAATAACCGTAGATACGTCGTTGCCAAGATATACCTAAATAGCATACACATGTAAAGTACGAGCATACGACCTATTGTAAGACTATTTGCTAACAGCTTTATTGTTTCTTGAGCTAACAGAGTCTCGAGGCTTCGTTTTTATAGTAGGTACATAACCTTTAAAAGCTCCATGAGTAGTCTATTTATATTTACCGATAGTAGACACAAAATGTGTTATACGAGTATACTCGTGTTTATTAACGTACAGTATTATACTATAAATTATGATTAAAGATTAAGAACTTATTAATATCTTAAGGATTGATTGTTAAATAGCGGAACCTGTATTCTTTTCTCATCTTTATTGTTCGTATCGGATATATTTTTCTCCATGGTTGTAGAGTAATACCTAATCTTGCAATAAACATAAATTATTAAAAGCTCACTTACATAACTAATTTAAAAACAATATTTGCCGTGAATGAGAATCGAATCTAACACTTTCGGTCCAGCAGTCAAAAGCGCTAGACAGAGTTACATCAAGGCTTATTAACGGTATAACTAAGCGAGATTCAAGATGGTTTAACTACAACCTATATAACATAGATCAATGTACAATAATGTGTTAGATGTACGAGTACTTATAATATAACATAATGCTAAACACATATTATTGTGTTTACACATCCTGTTGCAAGTCTATTATTATCTACTACACTGTTCTAATCCAGGCTTAGAATATAGAGCGCGGTGTATACCCAGGGTTTTATTGTTAGCTTATAATGCAGTCGCATTATGTGGCGATTAGCGATAATGCTTCGTATGCTCGAATGATTTTGTAAAATTAGAATTAATATTTAAGTAGCTTACAATTATATTGTACCCGCTATATCACTGTTGTTTAACGAAGCTAACCAGCTAAACTCGCCGTTGCTATGATTCCGATCGGTGCCGTAAAATTTGACGAAAATTGCATTGAATTCTATAAAAACGATTTATTTAGTCACCAACACACTATACTATACAATATTATACATAAAGTTATGAACAAAGGTCAGATATGCGCTTCTTAAATGCTGGGATAGTTAAGACCGTCGTCATATATGATTGAATAGACATAGAAGTAGATAATAACAAGAACAGATTAAATGGATTATCATTGTTACGTTAGGCCTTATCTTGCAGCAGTAATGTTAAAGTAAAACTACTTAAAACGAGACACCATAGACCGCCAAGGTATAGAGTAACATCGTTACGTTGCCGAGCAAAATAAAAGCTCAGTCAAAAAAACATCAAAATCTCATTAGTTCCCATTTCACGCCGAAACGACACTACGGAAGCAGTATAACTAATGTACGGTAATAAACAGAGACGAGAAATGTCGTATTTCTTTTATAACTTCTCAGTTCCATCCATTTTCTGGTTTAAAAGCTATCTATGGAGCAATGTGAAAACGGGTATCAGAATTACGGGGTATTGGCTAAGTTAGCGCCGGCTGTTTCGAATGCTTCGAATGCTAAAATACAAGAACTTTTGAAAGCCATTTTGTAAAAATATAGTAGATAATATGTACGTTAAAAACGTTAAAATTTCACAAGGATTTTTTCAGATATTATAAATAGCAAAAGTACGCTGTATTCTAATTTTAATTGGTCCCTGCTTCCTATTAAATGTTCGGATTTCGTCGTAATTAGCAACTTGTCGTTCACTAATCTGTTAGTATTTTAAGGAGTACTAACGTTACGGATGACCGTTGGATGCATCATGATGTTGCACAATTCAAATTACAAAATGCCAATATCACGTTAGGGGGATGTTGATACTCGCTTCAGAAGCACCTGAACAAAAATATTGACTACAGTTACAAATGTATACATTGTTTTATTACAGTCCAAACGCCCTGTTTTGGAATGGGTTGAAGCAAAATTCGGAAGAATCGATCAAATAAATGAAATTCTCATAATCTGGATCAGATCAAGCATTTTCTGTCATTAGAATTGTTCTGAAAACCAGTTACCCATTGACATTGTAATGCTGAATCCTGGCTCATATTTTACGACGTTGCTCAACCAGTGTTTGGTGATGACAATAAATTACTGGTACTTAAAAAAATATTTAACAGATCTTGCTTACACTTCCAACCTGTATATTATGTATGTGCATTTGTGTGTGCACGCATACCTATAGGAATTTCGTAGTATAAAATACCCTCAATAACCTAAATTTTAAAATAACTGCCAAGTTTTAACGGTAACTGTACAATAATATATCGTTTTTAATATACCGTATAAACTTTGCGTTAAGCTGAACTAAGACTCAGAAATTTTGGTCAGGTAAATGGAATTCTCTTGCTCGTGCAGTGCATGAGCATTTTGTCTGTCTATTTAAAATTGCACGCGGACGACGTTCAAAACTTTTAGCTCCTTTCGACACGAATCTGTCTCTGAATTTCGCTTAATTAGATTTGCTATATTCATAGATTTAAACCAACTTTTGCTCTGAATTAGAGTGTAAATTGTCGAAAGCGGAAATCCATAATTTCCTGCTGCATGTGGTTCGGACGGGCAAACGAGGCAATTATTTCATTTATTCTAAATCAAATACGCTTGGAGATAAATTATAAGTAAGTGTCAGTTTTCGTGATTTGAATACAACGCTGTATTTTATATCGTAGGACAAATTTCTGATTAGCTTTTAACAAACAGTACAGTATATATAAAAAATGAATAAACACAATTGAAGTGCTACCACAGAACCATATTAAATAGGAATACCTAGTTAGCACAATTATCTTTCCACCTCCTAATGCTTGCATATGCCTTACCTAAATATTAGTAGTGATGTAGTTTGTTGTTGTTACGCTTACTTATTTGATCCAATGAGCAAAATGTGGTCCACGATAAAAGAAATTCATAGCGATTAATTACCTGAAATGGCTCTTTAAGCCCTTTGTTTAAGTGAAGAACATTCCTCAGCAGAAGGCTTTCAAGATTTAATTGAAATGCTTTGATAGAATTTTTGCGGTAGGTCACTAGGATAATGAATAACGATTAGCTTGAAGGCATTGCCAAGGGTGTGAATTAATGGGTCGTCTCTAATTAATGTTTCAGCCCTCTGTGGCTATTACGGTTTGTGTAACATTTTGGGGCAAATAAATGCTATTGATGCTTATATTATAGTTACCAAATATCATTTACCGAACTGTCCTTTTTCGATCATTCTATAATTTTTCATTTGTTTAGTAAATTGTTCCATTGTGTAATCAAAATTTAAGATAAAACTGCTAAACGTGGTTATACTCGTATATACTGCGTTTGCCAAAACACTCTTCAAAACTGGAGAACATCTGTCTTATCTAGCGGACAAGCGAAGCTGGCCCGCCACAAATGTTGGAGGGATAAGGGTTAATTGATACCCATTTTATCGGAACTTAGTATACCGCCCTAAAAGCCACTGACAAGGCTCACCGGCTGTCACTTACTCAGAGCCACTAGAGTGGATAACGTATCCGTCACAGCTGCATATATATGTATGTATGTATTCAATAACCAATAGCAAACGGTCTGCGTTAAATGGAAATATGTGTTGCAATACCCCATGCCCTTACAATAATCCGCGCTTCGGCATATTATAATATGCTCAAATTATATATTATAAGCAAGCGCAATTTTTCGCTTTATTTTCATACATGCAACATGTAAATCAGTATAATATAGTACATCAAGATTAATTTATTTTCTTTTCCGTGAATGGATATCTAAATAACAGACAGACATACATACAGATACCCCTTTACCCCATAGCGGTATTTTTGTACTCCTATGTCCTTTGGAAATTGACACTGACCTTCGACACTACCAATGCTTTAGTAATAATTCCCCTAACAACTTTTAATCGAACTATACCAATGACTAATTTTCGTATTTTCCTTTACCACAGTATGACAGACATTAGAACAATCAGACCCATAATTGTTTTAGGTACGTGGTACGTAAGCGCGTTATTGTTAAAAACATCAGCAACAACGCCTCATTGAACTATTGCAATGCAATCGCAAATACAAATCAATGAAAAAGTAAATTAATAGCAACAATCTCAACTTTGCAAACTAAGTTTTAAGTAACAAGGGTAAATAGCAGCAAGAAACAGATCCAAGCGCAAAGCTGCTGCATCTGATGGCCGCTCAAGCGTTTTGAAAGCGAACAACCGACGAAACTTTCCTTTGACTAAACAAATCCAATCGCCCGCAAATACTTTGAAACAAAACACGGTTACAGTCTAAGTTGTATAGAAAAAAAAACAAGCCGCTTGCGGCTCGCAATATAATGTCAACGCGGTTTACCAATAGGTTATATAGTAAGTACCTACTTGGTTCAAAAAATAGAAATTACATTTTTGAATGCAAAATTTATAAAAGAATTTCACTTTAGGCTCTGCGACTAGTCAAAGGATCAGAATTAGTTTTATACTTATCTATATAGTGACTCCTTAAAACTAAAATGGATAATTCATTCTTGGAAACGGAACCTTTTCTAATTATGACACGTTACTACGCGCTCTACTTTCTTTCTCATCGCGTTTTTACAGTAGCTAATAAGTAGAACTTTTATGTTTCCACGGGGTTCGGGAGAAGTGAAACTTCACGTTCTTTTTATAGACAGATAAAGTTTAAAATAAGGCTATTTAAATCCCTTCAGAAGTTGAGCAAAGTTTCATCTTGAGCGCTCGCGAGCGTTACCGGTGCAAATTTAAAGTAGGTATGTATTACTAACGCCGCAAACCATCGGAGGCGCGAGCATGAGAATTCCATTACTGCTTCTCAAGTGACGCGTTCGCACCCCGCTTCGCTGAAACACTCGTCGATAACAAGAGATTTGTTCAGAACGGCCGCTAAGTCACTTGTCTGAACGGGTCTTTAATAGTGTCCCTTTAAAAGTCAAAATCATAAACTAATCTACTTGTTTGCTACTTTTTTGGACTTTGGACATGTCACTGTAACACTCTAATTAATATCGTACGTTGCTAACTGAATCTTGAATAACATGGCCACTAATACAAATTATATTCATAGCGAAAAATATTACTTTGACTCGTCTTAATAACAAACATATTTCTGCAGTGTTATCAATAAATGCTAACTATTGGATAGTCTAATTAAAACATAATTACTGGAACTAAGTGTCATTAGCACGTAATACTAACACTAAAAGTTTCATTTGTATTCGACGTCAGTCACTCGCAAGCCTAGAGGCGGCACCAGTCCCTTGTGGCTGCTTTCTCCTCATTTGCTAGTTTTTATCGACTTGTGAGAATGTGTTTATAACGCTCAACACTTAATATATCCTGTTTTCTGTAACCATTAGACAGATGCACAATGAGAATATTCCTTTCTGTTTAGGCCACAACTTACCACAACTTAAAACCGTGATGCAAAGATCTATCTCTCAGTCCACATAAGATCTGCTTACATCATTTGGAACACTAAACACTTGTATGTAAATCAAAACATTGTTCAGTTGGTACGCGATGATTTGTATACGCATGTCATATTCAACTATGAATAGTAACAAACTTTTATAACTGTTAATAAACTTGAGAACTAAGTTGGAACGTCTTCTATACCAAAGGAGTATTCTGCTTCATTATGGTAGATTAAAGTCTAGAACCTGGTATAATATATTTCAAGTCTTATCATACTATATATTTTTATACTAATAACTCGAATGTGTTAACTACGTAATATACTATTGAAGAACATCCGCATTTAGATTAGCGTTAAATCGTGTCGAAGACTCTTAAAACCTTTTAAAAATTCATCTGACCCAGCCTCTAAGCAATTAGTAAGGAAGCATCATATGTGTAATGTTACAATCGTCTCTCAATGCCGCAGAGACCCGAGTCCAATCAATGGGGTGCAGGCTGTAACATCGAACGTTAGTAGTCAAGTACAGGTGATATTTTATTGAGAGATACTGTGAATCAGGTGTCCATGGGACTTACGTAAGTGTTTATACATGTACGTGCCTTCTTGCCACGTTTGAGCTGGATATCTTATCGCCTTTAATTTTATAGGCAGTCACGACATAGTAAGTGGGCAATCTGGGGACTGGTGCACGGTGACACTTAGTGTTCATGTAGTAAAAGGACTTGTATATACATAATATATTATATC
>DWDX01004665.1:0-11386 GCA_018245675.1 Agara michaeli | reverse complement strand
CGTAAAAGGCAAAATATGGCTTGAACTAGTAGACTTGTAACATCTTTATATGTACCCATATTTGTGCAAATAAACGTGTTTGTCTTTGTTCATTTGTTTCTTATTAAGTACTATACTTAAATCAATACCCCTAGCTATATCCGAGACAATCATGTATTTCCGGCCAAACGCTCACATAAGTTTTTTTTCCACGAAACATCGAGATACGGAACCCTAAGACGTCGCTAAACCCCCGGTGAAAGTAAAACAGCTAAAAGAGGCTCATCCGGGATTCCGAGTCGCCGGGTATCTGGTATCATCCCATATATGTCCTTTTGTGAAAACTAAGTAGTATTTTACATTGAAAAAACTTTTGTCCTGTTCTATTGTCGAGCAAAAACTTCCGAGACGACACGAGACAGGTAGAGATAAGGAGGGAAACGGGAACGGTTGGAAAAGTTTGGAGTGGAGTTCTCGATAACACCTTAAAGATTTGCCGAATTACCTATGCTTCGTTTTATTTATATAACTAAACATATTGAATGGAATGCATTTTTTTTGCTTACGGAAGTGCAATCTTATTACTTCGTGTATTGAAGAAAGATTTGTTGGTACCTACAACATTGTTGCGTCGCAACTCTGCATAATATCTAGTACAACGGCTAATACTATAATTGCATAAAGCGTAAGTGGATCGGTGTACTCTAGAGCTGCTTCAACCGCGGCTCAATAGTGCGGCTGAGAAATGACACGAAATCAATTGCGATTACCTGCAAGCTCGCACGGCGATTCCGCGTGCATACAAAGTATGCGATTTAGTTTCAAATCACTTCTTTATCATTTTACCTTCAACACATATATCGGGCCCTTCCTTAGTATAAGATTCGTACATTTTTGTCGGAAAGTTTAATGTTATTATAGAGACAAAGACGTTTATTTGCACAAATATGGGTACATATTATAAAGATGTTACAAGTTTATTAGTTCAAGCCATATTTTGCCTTTTATGACGTACAAATAGAAATAAAGGCACCTACAATATAAAAAATTGAAGTAAACAAATTGATTATTATTACTAAATTATTATACGACAATTTACACACATGTAAGATTTTTAAAATAAATACAAAACCGTGACTCTAGTGACAGAGCTATGTTCAATAATATACTTTGCGGAAATATCCCGAAAAAAATGGTAAACAATCTTTTATTTCAATTCTTCCGTTTGGCTTGCCGCCATTGAAAAAGGAAAAGAAAAAGATCATTGAAGCTTATGATTTAGCTTAGACTTAATCAAAACATCTGGTGGTATCCTTTTTACGTCCCACGAGGCTTGGGTTCCTTATGCTGCTGCTGTGTTGAGACCAGTATATTACAATCAGTATTTATTGTTCTTGAACGGTAGGGCAGACAGAGAGTTCTAGCTTTTCACCTTGTAACTTTTAATTCATCTAATGCCGCCATTCTCCAATACTCAATTTTTCTATTTAACACTGATTACAGGCTACATCAATAAATTAAGTACTGACTTTGTGTGTGACATAATTTACAGATCCAACTCTCTTGTTTCAGTTTAAAATTGGAATGCGAAAAGCTGGCTAGTGAAAAAATTGAAATACAGAGGCATTATGTCATGGTAAGTAACAATACCGCAGCGTTACGCTTAAACTTTATCCTTTAACGGAATTACAGCAATAACCATGAATATTATGCTCGTGAAAAATGTTTTCATTGTAACGATCACAAAAAGATAAACACGTCTCGCGTATGCGACGCCCGCATGTCAATCCCCGCTGACTAATTTCCGTCGGTCGGAGCTGTGAGCGCTTTATTTCACAAACCCTCCGTTATTTAGAGATAATCGCCGACATAAACGTATGTGTGCACGTTTATGTGACAAGTGCCCCGTAACGAATTGTATTATAACACTTCTCATGTCGCGACAACTCGTCGCACTTCGTATTGGGAGACACTCGGCGCGGAGTTTATATCGGCGATAAAATCTATAAAACGACTTAAAGTGTATTGTGATATTTGAACGAAAATCAAATCATTGCAACGCTGTAATATAAGTATTGTAAATGTCTGTCGTAAATATATCTAAATATGAGTAGTGATTTATTTATTCGTAAGATTTCACCTATGATTGCTTCATTAAGGTCAAATATTGCCGAAAGTGTTGCTTTAATGCCTTTTTAAAACAGTCAGGTCTCCGTTCTTATAATATTCGTATATAACATTTATGTGAATATATTAGCAGTTAACGACCGACAGGTATAATAATTTTATCGCTGATAGCCTGTAATTAGTCACGAATGTTTTGTTCGTGTAATTGCCTCTAGAAATATGTCGGTCACTGTGCGAGACGTGTTTATTGTAATTTGTCATAAACATATGTCGAAGAGTCGACGCGGGCCGTAGTTGGCGCGAACGAGAGGAGACATTTTTCTGAAATGAGAATGGATAGTTGGCAACGTGCAATCCCCGCACGGCGGCCGGTCCGTTTAGATATGAATCACGGTTAAGTGTTGCCAAATCGTTTGCAATTTATTTTAATACGTTCAAAGAGAAAATTTTCGCGAGCATTTTTATGTGTCGGAAACACTTCTGGAACGTTTCCAAGCTGCGCTACTGCGGATGTTTAGTCACTCGCCTCGCAATGATTTGAGGAAGTTAATCTGTGCCAAAAGCTTTCCATGTCACACCGAACATTGTAGCGCATACCTAATGACATCGATCTCGCTAACGGCCGCCTTTGTGTTTCAGTACTATGAAATGTCATACGGACTCAACGTGGAAATGCATAAACAGGTACGTGCAATCTTGTTACGTTATTTATATCGCGTGTCAATTCAAATTACGTTGGCGGATGTGAATTCCTTGTATGACACGAATCTGCTATCGAAATGTGTCGTTTTGAAGTCGCATTGAACCGATCGAAAAATGTTTTCACAGTCCAATGTCGCTCTAAATTGATACGACAAAACCTTAGAACTGTTTTTGTTGGCTTTCGGTATAGTGATTAGCGGGGTGAAGTCTGATGTTCAAAAAAATGTTTTTGGGGTAACGGCTGTTTGACAGGCCGCCCGGGGCGCGGGGGCGTTTGGGGGACCGACACAATAATGCCCTAACCACTCAATGTTGAATCACTCTAAACACGAATTTCCACAAAGTTGATGTGCACGATTTTTACAAGAGCTTCAAAGTAATTTCACACTTAATGTTACAGATATTATATTCTAAAATAGCTTTTTTGGACAAAATGTTGCATAAACTTTATCGCATTTCATGAGTAGGTACATAACTTTGAGCGAAAAACGACTTGTTAAAGTTACAACGTACGTAGGTGTTAGTGGAATGGTAAACATAAAATATATTTTGTATATAAATCACTTTCGCCGCGGCACCGCATCTGTTATGATGGCATTTGTTTTCGCAAAATACGTACATTCTGATCGAAATATTATTTGGGGAGCCAACTTCTAACAACGGCTCCCCCAAATATTCAACTGAAGCCGAGATATAGTATCGTTTGCACAGAAATGCGTTCAACTCTGAGAACACGAACAGGGCTATCAAAAAAAATTATGTGAATTAGGAACAAAATTTATCTATCTACGTCACAAATAACAAACATTTAAAAGCTTACAGTGAGTTGTTAATGTCATTTCACAAATGAAACCAAACGCATTCGAACAAAAGAATATTTACGAACCGGCTTGCTATAGGTGAAACTTTTAGAAAGCAAAAAATTTTCAGGAATGTATATTAAATATTCATACGTACAAGACAAAACAAATTGTTCGTCTAGTTGTTATGGACGTTCCCGCTCTGGTGAGCGTCAATGCTTGTTTATTTTAATGCTGCATATTTGTACTCGACAGCCCTAACCGCAGGCCAACAATAGCTATGGCAACGAATAGATATTACTTTTATGCGCCGGGGGTTCGTACGCCGTGGGGCGAGCGGCAGGGGTTCCGTTCTAATCTGTTGATTTTACGCTCTCCAACCCCACAGCTATACGGTTGCCAAATAGAAACTTAATGTTGGGCCAGAATCCAGTCGGCAAAACATTGAATGTTTCGTCTGGAACAAATGGTAGTTTTTACGATCAAACTTTTCACATTATAGTCGAACCGTTCATGTTCTATGTTTAATATTCATTACGACTGACATTAATTATAAAGTCAATATTTTATATTAATTATCAAAGCCTGTAACCGTGCGTATAGAGGTCGTTCACGGTTAAATTACTGTATACAAACATTTAAAAATCCCACGGCTCGGTGAGGCCGCACACGTGCGAACGTTTCCGGAGATCGGCACACTACTCCGCATCGCAGCGATCCGACCGATTACATCACAAGATTAATTCACACTAGAATATATTTCGAGCTTTTCCTCAAATCTCAACTCCACATTCCGAATATCTTGACTATCCGGCAGTCGACGCGGGCGACGCGACCCTACGGCTTCGTTCAGTCCCCTCTTTTAATAATAACCGTATTTTAACACGTCCTCAAAACGGAACCAGAATCAATTTACGTCTCTCGAATCTCTAATAAGAAACACTCGTTCGTTTCACACATTCATTCCCACGTGGAGTGTTGTGCCAACTGCTTAATTGGCTTCAAATTATACCCACTGAGACATGCCAAGCGTATCTTTTCGCTTTCTATTTATTTAAATCATCTAAATTACAATTTAATTAATATTTATTATAAAGAGAAATGGTCTGCTACGTTTATTAATAGCTGCTGCAAATATTTTTCAAATGTTTTCGTGATTAAACTCGATGTGTACATACCCCTAGCGGGATTTAATATTAGTCGAGTCTTTATAAAGGCAGGATAATAAAATTATGAGTTTCTTTATAAAATTACACAATAGCTGGGCCGGAGTAAACTTTATTTGTTTAGGGTCTGGCAAACTAGCAGCGAGGGTGATTTAGAAGGGTCGTATTGTTTGCGCTGCGGCGGACAGATGCCGACCGGCTCGATGCTTGAATGCGCTATTTAGCGTACACTGCTGCGCTTCATTGTAATGGATTATTACATTAGCACTTAACACGCTCAGTCGAGCGGCAACTAGAACCCTCTCTCCTTCACACGGCTTTGTGCTCGGCTCACGAGTTGTAACACAATAACGAGTAACATTTCTTTTTTTTTTGTTCGAAATCACACTACTTTTTCTGTTCCATTGCGTGATAATTGCACGTTTCAAAAAAAAAAGAAAAGAAAAGAGACTTTTTCTAATTTATAAAACTTTCCACGTAAATTTATTTCTTATAAACAGTGTTGAAAGGTCGCTACGTGTTTGTCGCATCTATTTCGTGCCGGTAATATAGACGTGTCCGGCGTCCGCAAGGTTCACTTTGCGCCGTGGAAGGGAGAGTCGTGACCGCAGCGCGGCGGTCGGCGTGACCGCGCCTAACGCGCGTTTTCCGCTCTTTCTGACGACGACTAATTGCTTAGATTTTCTTTTGTTAGTCGCGGGGCCAGAGCGGAGCGACCGTGCCGAATTACACCTACTTACGCCGTGAATTGATTGTTTCGTCTTTGTGTGGTTGCATCGACACGGAGACTTATTGTTCTCTGACTCGGGCCATTATTCACGCCCGAGTTGACTTGCACGTTGTCGATTATTGCAATAGTTTCCGTATTTAGATTTACAATGCGACTAACGACAACTTGTGCTCTTTTGTAATAAACAATTCTTAATATAAAATATATCTAATAATAAACAATGTTGCGATTTGTGAAGCGGCGTTGATAATCGGAGAGCGAAACTTGTTAGCGATTCCGAATATAGATAATGTTGCGCTGACAGCGCTCGTTCCATAGAAGTCAATAGTTGAAGAGCAATAAATTCATAACGGTGGAGTGATTTCATGAAGTGTCACAAGTGTCGAGAGAGACAATAGGGTTGTTCGGTTCGCGAGTGGAGTACAACGCGGCGCGCGGCTCGGCGGGATGTCGATAAAATACTTTGTCGTGTTTTACGAGCGTCGACACCCCTGCAGCGCCGTCCGCCCCGGCGCACACTCCCGCTCCCCGACACTCGCGTTATGAAATATCAATGACGTGGACACACTGCAATGTGTTCTATATCATCAAATCTGTCGACAAATGTGCCTTACCATATAAACATTGCTTTATTATATCTCCATTCCACGTTAACGCTTATTATTTTTATAATTTGCAATACAATTATAAGAAGTCGATGTCGTTAATGTTAAATCTTATTAGATTAGTTTTTGTATACTTAACAAATAATAAATTAAGTTCTATGACAAAACACAATTTCGAAATTAATCAAACTATATATATATATATATTCCTGGATAAGAGCATTAAGCGGCAAGCGATTATTGAACGAATTATAAAAAATGCTACCGATCGTAACAAGATATTGCAGGCGTAAGTTAAATATCGCATCAATTATATCCGAAAACTCTTCACCCTCAAACACGGTTCAAATTTATGTTCGAGAATATCCGTGTAATGTAATAACGCGAGGGTTATTGCGATTTCCCGGCCACGGCGGGCCAGTGATTCCTCCCCCGCTCAAATTATTCATACGCGGACGGAGGAGTGTTTACCCTTGCATTAGGGTCTGCTGCGTTGATAAAAACATCGCACGTGCGCGATCCGCTTAGCTACTATTTATAATGAAACAGGGGGGACATGCGATGTCTCTAATCCTGTTTGTTTTCGACCTCGCTATTCGAATAAAAAAATCACGACCAAATACCGGCGAGCAAATCGGACTTGCGTACATACCTACGGCGGTTTGAAGTATTTTACTCGCGTATAATAAAATTGAAGTGTCGTTTTGTAAATTCAAGGTGCATTCATTCGCATATGAATGTATATTCGTTGCTTAAGAACAAACTCTGTCTGTCTGTCTGTCTGTTTGTTTGTTTTGGCTAATCTCCGAACCGGTTAGAGCTATTCTGATGGAACTTTCACTGGTAGATAGCTGATGCTATAAGCAGTTACTCAGGGTACCTACTAAGACAACTTAGTTAAAAAGTGTATGGTGTTTTCGTGTCACAAATTAAATTATATGTACCTAACAAACACCACGTCTCGGCAAAAGGAGTACAGGTCGCCCTCCTACCAGGTGGTCTGATGACCTGAAGAAGACAGTGGGATTTCACTGGATTCTGAAGGCTCAGGACCGGACGAAGTGGCGCCGATTAGGGGAGGTCTATGTCCACCAGTGAACATGTAAAGGCCGATGGATGAATGGATGGAAATAAACACCGGTCAACTGAGATCCCATTGGCACGGTCATTAATTATTCATTAGTCGATTAAATCTTAATTCTAATAGATCGATGTTATCGCACTATTTCATATACGTATATCGTGTTATTTGTTTAGATTATCCACTTAGCAAATTTAGATAAATAAATAAAGATAAAAGATTGCGACTTTATAACGTCGAAAACGATGATTAGTGTGCAGCTTTGTATTGTTTTATTGTTAAACTGTAAGAATTCATTAAATCCATATCCATTTTTGGATACCTTCATACACTGCCATCTGATCCCAAAATAGGCAGAGGCTGTACTATGTTGACTAGATCAGAACAGAACGTAATGCTTATATAGATATTTTTATTACACACAGACACAAAACAAACAAATGCACTTATCACACAAACGTTTGTCTTCGGTGGGAATCGAACTCACGGCATCCGGTTTTGCCGTCAGCCTCTCCAACCACTCGCCGGTCCAGTCAACTGTAACAACGCGCGCGTACTATAGTAAGTGGGTACCTATAGTGCGTTTTGTTAACGCTGTCATAATGTAACCGTTCACATTGACATGCAGGCAGTCGTTAAGGGCCCGCATAATGAGTGCGGTATCGCTTGTATCTACATGCGAACGGGCGCGTCACGGATCGCCCGAACGAACGCAACGAACGCACCGAACGCACCGACCGCAACGCGCGCGGTGCGTCGCGTCGCGTCGCCCCTGTCCCGAAAGCGAAATTATCTCTCCATCTAAGTGCATTGCGCGGCAGATGGCGCTTGCAATAAAACCACTAAACGCGATATCGCTCGCTCGCTACCCCTTCGCCCGTATTATTTGATCGGGGAGCCAAATTAAAGGATTTGCTCGACCCCTCGCCGCGACCCTCGCTCGACAACAATCACCTCTGTATTAAGTCTAATTGTGTTTTCAAATTCGGACCGTATAATTATGCCGGGGTACATCTATGTGAAAAAATAGGGCGTAGTTCCTACGCTCCCCCCGTGTTCTATTAAATTCGATGTACGGTGTTTTCCCCCGGTAAAGTAAAAACAAAATGGAACGTCCCCGACGCGATAGATAAGCGGTATCGATTACAAATATGTAGCCAGTCCGAACGGCTTCGTGAATAATGTATGACGCAGCTATTTAACACTCGAAACGCTCTATCACTGATACGCATTAATCTCGCTATCTTATTCTTGTGTAGGGATACTCGTATATCGTAGGATTTTGTTACAAGTGCGCATTTCGATTGATGTCACGCTATCTATGGTCACACTTTGCATCGATACAGGGCTTATCGGAACTATTATGTGTATATCCGGTAGGTGGGTATGTAAAAATGTAATTATCCGACGAAACGCGTGATCGGCGAAAATTGATACGGCTCGGATGCTAGGGGCCGGGAGCGCCGGAGCGCGATTAACGTTATTCTAGAATTTCTCGTTTATTCGCCGCCCCTCGGCGCCGCCGGCAGCGACAGCGCGAAACTAATTACGGCGAGTAGGGCTCCATGGGCCGCCTTAATTGCACTGATTGAGACACGGATATTGATTTCGAAACAGTTTGTGTCGGTGCCGGTCGGCTCGCGGCGGCCGGTGGTCGGGCGTGAAACGGCCCTCATGAATAATGGACGCCTTGTTCGCTCCTTCGCTCTTCATTTAAAACAGACGATTTCTATTCGACTCGCAAGCGACACGCCTATGACTCACTCGTTTACCATTCGTTGCGATGCTCCGTAAAAATGCAGCCGCGGGCAGTGTTAGAATTTCAAGAGCACGCATTAGCATTATTGCCTCGAGTGCCTACTGAAATAAAATTGATGTTCGAAACGAACGCTATGGTAACGTGAGTCGTGTTTAGTGTCGTCGACACCAGCTTACATGACATGAAAACGATATAAGTTCTGCGGTGTCGTATCCGGCAGACTATTCAAACAGTAGAATAATTCAAACTAGAAAAGGGGTCGTGCAAATACGGAGGGGTGGCGGCCCTCAAACCTATTGGCGAACGAATCCTTCACAATCTAACGGTCGCTGTAAATTTACAATACAATTAATTACATGTAGGCCGAGTCAAACAAACGAACGTGTTGAATATAAAATAGCGAAAGCGTAATTCACTGTGAACGGACTAAAACAATTATTCAAACGATTTTAGTAGTTATACTGTTAATACGGTGTACTTGTTATTATTAAACGATATTATAACCCGCGTATCTTCAATCGCTAGGTTATAATGAACGTTACAAGTGGAATGTATTGTGCAAGCTCGCGGAGCTGGTCGCGTGTGGCGCCACTTGTTGTTGCTCCATCGGCCACCATCAGCGTCGCGCGTTAAACTGCCGCGCACGCAACTTGTTAACGTAACGTACCCGTTAAACACAACTCTTTGTTTGAACTACACTACTGCGTGATTTTTTTTAATTAAGATAAAACGGTCCCCGAACGACATATATATCGCTGCCAACTAGATAACGTAATATCACGCCCGTAATCCCCTAAGGGGTAGGTAGAGGAGTGTAGTACACCCCTACATTTCACCATTACGGTTAAGTCCCACAATGGAATAGGTGGCGAGCCTATTGCCATGCACCGGGCACACATCCAGACTCCGAGTCACTACTAGAGATTCTAAATTAGAAAAAAATCCCGCAGTACCCAACCCGGGACTTGAACCCACGAACTCCCGATCGGCAGTCGCGCTAGCAACCGCCAACGAGGCAGTCAAAAGAAAATTCAAATATTTTATATAATAGGGATGCAAGTCTTATTAGACTGCTAGATATACATAGTTTTGTTTAAAATTCTACACAACTCATAAGCTTCGCCTTGTTCATCGCAGCGTTACGCCACCACAAAGCGTAATAACAAACATGCTTTACGCATATTATTATACCTGTAACACGGGGAATCCAGATCATTATCCTTTTAATTAGGCCTCACGCTGCGTTGCTGATTGAAAAATCTCCCGGTCGCGAGTCTGCAGCTAGCCTTAAATTTATTGTACGGCTTTGGAGAATTGACCTGTTAGGGGTCCGTTATCGGTGGGTGGAAACCCAAACGTTACACAACATTATCTTACCAATACAAGCATCGCAAACTAGTATAACTATATTAACTATTAAGTTTAGTTTAATATAAAAATGATTATAACCTTCAAGGGACAGACAGAGAATGAACAAATGTGTTCATCGCACAAATCGGGAATCGAACCCACGACCAAGTTATCAAGAGGCCAGTCATACAACTACCTAATACGACATACATAGTCTAGCCAACATTTACGATACCTCCCATTTGAATATCTCATTTGAGGCAGCTACGTCTTGAAATTAAAATATCCTACGTCATACCTTGCGTGCATCAATGATCAACTTTTTTCTTGAAACTAAACTTTATACACATTTAGGGTTTTAATTTGCGATGATGATATGACATTTCTTCATTTAACACAAAATTAATTCAAATTCAAACTGTTTTATTCATCATAAGGTAATACATACACTTAATGAAGGTCATGTTTTAGTCATCTTAATTACATCGGCTTTGTGCGCCCCTCAGGCTATGGTAGACCGGGAGAAAAAAGCCGGTGAAACAAAAACTCCCAGCACTCTTTTAAATAACAATGATGCTAATGAAACTAGCCATGTTGCAGTATGGTTTATTATTGGCAATTAAAATAAAAATAAAATAAAATAAATTTTAATAATAAAATGAACGGAACACACTCCGTGCAACCGTGTTCCCGCTTCGCGTGCTTTATTTAACGGTGTTCCGGTTAATTATTGACTAATGAGTGTTATTAATAGTCTTGTATTGAGTATGGATAGCTCGGTCAACGTGACATCGCATCAGCTCGAACAAACGAGATCCATTTCATTTAACGCGCAGTGAATTTCGTTACGCCCGATGCATTCGATTATCGGTGTAAAATAATAAGAAGTCAAGCAATCTTTTCACAACTTCAACAAACATAAGTCATAGGTATAAGAAATATACCGCCGTTAGAGTAATTGCTCAGTATTATACAGGTTTGACTGCCTCGTTGGTCGGGCGGTTGCTAGAGCGACTGCCGATCGGGAGGTCCTGGGTTCAAATCCCGGGTTGGGTACTGTTGGATTTTTCTAATTTAGAATTTCTAG
>DWDX01004664.1:0-11387 GCA_018245675.1 Agara michaeli | reverse complement strand
TAAGCGTACATAGGGACATAGGGACAGACAGCGGAAAGCGACTTTGTTTTATACTATGAAGTGATATGCCGGTTTTGGAGATTTGAATCCACCAAATAGGTCTAGTACTGGCTTGTGTTAATGGGGCTTAATTGCTTCAGATAATGATTCAATTTTTGCTCTCGACCATTTTTACCTATTCGAAATTCTGCGTTACATAACGTTCAGGTTATTATATAGAACGCGGCATATTGTCTGCTTGAGCGTTAAGCGTGCTGTCCTTGGCCGCAAATCGACATCGAGATATTCTATTTTGAAATGTATACGAAATAGTTATCAGTGGAATCTATTGAGAGCTGGGTGGTACAGTTCTGAAATTGAATATTCAAGGTCACCCGGTAGGTGAGTATCTGACCTCAGTGTAAAAAAAAACACAAGAAAAGATTAAAGTTTTTATTCGAGTCGATATCTATATACCTACCTGCTGAAACTCATAAATATGAAACAGGAAAACGGGTCACAGGCCGAATGCGGATATGCAAGTTTTTTTATCTCCATTAATCTGTTTTATATCTCCATTAATCTGTTTTTTATCTCTATTAATCTGTTAATCTGTCGCGATCGTGACTACGTAAAAACCCTTTTTCTTGTCACTCGGATAAGCAGCCCCCCCGCTCGCTGGTCTCGCCCGCATGCGTACCACACGCATCCTCTCGGGTCATATGTGAATGACAGGAGAAGCATCTACCATCTACGAAACGATAGAAGGCGCGTGACAGGAAAAAGCCCCTTAAGTGATCCTTAGACTCTGACAAGATGTGGACAGAAACAAAGGATAAAGAGACACAC
This sequence comes from Agara michaeli, assembly GCA_018245675.1. Classification (NCBI taxonomy): domain Eukaryota; kingdom Metazoa; phylum Arthropoda; class Insecta; order Lepidoptera; family Hesperiidae; genus Agara; species Agara michaeli. The sequence goes on along the minus strand of DWDX01004664.1, from coordinate 10,559 downwards.
AAATGTGCCTATAGTCCGGTGGTTGGAATTATCGTTGGCACTAATCGTCAACATCGGGCTTCGAACGCATAAAGCGCAATCAACATTCAGCAATAGTCGAGCGCTTAATTCGCGACAACAGTGGTACACCGCCGTCGCACACAACATGCCCACGTAATGGCATCGCCAATAAACAGCCAGCCGGTCGCGCCCTCCATTATATTCAGATGAGACAAGACACCGGAGTGTTTCATTTATTCTTTGACATCCCACGCGCCGGAGTGAGCCGTTTCTATGTTCGATTTCTCTGTTGAGAGACGATAAGTCTTTTTTTGTTGATACTGTCGACGCCGCTGTTGGTCTCCTTGTTCGAATGCTGTCACTCCATTGATGCGTCTGTTGAACGCTCCCATATTTGCACAGCTCACCCCGTTGGGTGCTACGATTGGAGAGAGATTCAGTTTCGCTTTAACTAAGCTATGAAATATAAAAGAAGTTATTGATGTTCTTATTTGTAAGTGAGGACAGTACCAGTACACAAGGTTATGCTTTTGCATTCCTTTACATCCACCGTTACCATAACAACGACAATAAAGACGCGCGTGATACGAATGCCCTCATCGACGTATCACGGATTTGCGATATCAAACAAACAAACGAACAACAGCCTAATGATACCAGTTCAGTTGAGATTGAAACAATATTGCGCTAGTGTTTTTCCACTTACGAGACTGCGCCGTTTCGATCGGAGATTTCCTACACGAGAACGATAAATATTTTATTCATATTGCTATCCGGCCTATTGAACTCGGTTTTAGTGGCACGCGCGACACGTGGCACGCGCGACTCGTGACAAATGTATCGCGACTCGCCAACGGAAAATCATATTTCCGCTGCCAATTCGAAAGCTTTTCGAGGCGTGCGAGGGGGCGGTTATTGGAAGAAAATAACAATTACATTACTTTTGCTTTGTTCATTCGCGAGATTACCAATCTGTGCGATGAAAATCCGAACGATAGAAATAATATACATGTACATTTTTGAAAGACAACAATCAAGTCATAAAAATATAATACCATAGATAAATAGATACTATATACATAGGTTATTCGGTAGAAGATACTATTTGGCGTTCAGTCCATCCTTTGTGATTTTCACATAATAACTTTTGGAGAAATGTTAAATATACCTCAAACAAATTAAAAACATTTGTTATTTTAAATATATGTCATGTGTAGAGCTAATGTTCCTTTTTGTACGTCTATTTATCGCGGCCATGTTCTCTTGTAACTTTTACAATAAACGTTAATTAGTCATTTCTATTTTCCGTATTTTATTAAGTTTCGCACAATAACAATCAATACGTAAACAATGCGCCATTGGATTCGTACCAAGCGTGTATATAAAGCTTATGCTGTGTAGATGCATGGCAATGCTATTGATAATCTTTATTGTGCCTCACTATTTTTACATTTAGATTGATTTCATTACAATCGCATTGTTCCCCTGGGATCTTTTCTGATACTATCAAAATTTTACACAACACAATTTCTAGTATGTATATTACAATTGTTGATAATCAAATACTCAGTCAGCTTCAGTTACATTACGATCGTTAGGCTGTTGCTGTTGTTGTTGCGTACCTTGTTGTCGGGCAATTAATCGATATGGCCATTGAGTGTTGTTGACGCGAGTCGTCGTCGCGGCGCCGATGGGGATCGATTGCGGCACGATTAGAGGCTCGTCCAATGTCCGTGTGCTTCGTGTGAACGCGTTACACGGAAAACTGGTGGAGGAAATCGATTTTACAAATGGGAACTTTTGTTTGGTGGCTAAGAGGTATCAGAATATCGATTATTGTTTGTAATATGCGGATAGATTAAAAGGAACGCTTTCAACTGATTTTGAACTGACCCTAAACGGAATTAAGTTATGGTCGTTGATTGAGTGATCTTTCATCGAATAAGAAAGGTCGGTGTCCTGAAATCGTCTGTCACACCTACGAACACGGGCCTCGATCGTTGCCGACGCAACGGCATCCATTAATATTGCGATCGTCAACATTAATTGCATTTACACCGTGCACACTCTGATTAATGTTACGTTCGTGAATCGTGCGAACACGCTGAACACTGCGCATACGTCAGTGTATTTCAAAGAGAGTAACTGCCCTTCTTCGGATTGCGTTTGATACATACGACGCCGGCCGACAAATGGAACCTTTCGCAATCTCTCATCCGGTCGCAGTTATCCATACGCCGATGGTAGCGAAGCGCGTAATTTTGATTATTATCCTCCACCTTTGCCTTTTCATCCTTTCCTATTTTTTTGTTTTGTTTTCAATTTCGTCCCGAACAAAACCTTTGCTTGCGCGCTAATTGCAGAGCCCGCTGCAATCAGACCCTCCTTCCTCCAGAAACGGAGATGACTCATTAATTTCTTTTCTCTCTCACTCTTGTTTGGATTCGTTTTTTGAAAACGGCGTATTTTTCTTTTTCGTCGATATAACCGGCAGCCGTAAACGGTTTAAAATAAATTATTAAGTATATCTCAGAGTCTGGATGTGTGCCCGGTGCATGGCAATAGGCTCACCACCTATCCCATTGTGGGACTTAAAACGTAACTGGTGAAATGCGTGGGTGTACTACACTCCTCTGCCTACCCCTTAGGGGATTACAGGCGTGATGTTACGTATTAAGTATAGAAACGCAACTTGCATGTCGTAAGCAATTCAAGCGTGAATGATTCACAAACGGCACTAATGCCACCGAGTATTTCATTACACGGTGATACGTAGCAATTGGTCCCGTTTCCTTGGAACTTGAAGCCTTTGAACAAATGTCGCGGCTCCCGTCGAACCCGCGTCAGGTGTGTCCCGCGATAATGCACGATTCTATACAATTACTTCGCTTTCATATGCAAATTGCCCCACACTCGACTACCATTGGATCGTTTAGACGAAATCGCTTTTATAATAGGCACCTTGTTTCGTCGCGTCGACCTTCCAAGTATCATTGCTTTTTTGTCCGCCAAAAATATCGCAACAACAAAAACTTTGGCTTCTATCGCTACAGAGTTATGTAGTAGTAGGTATGTTACTACAACGTTGTTATTGTCGTCTCAATTAGCGAGACGCGAAAAATTCTTACGTATACGGACTCATGAGACAGAAATCGTAACGATAGTGCGGTTTTTCAATTTCCACCTCGTTACACACTATTCATATCTCTTACGTAACTCCAACGATCACAGCGGTCCATGACCGAAGGTGATTTAACGTTGTACGTAAAATCGCCGATCCGATAGACAATCTCCGTAAGCTAAAATCACATTCAATGAATCGCGATGAGCTCGCGCACAGAGAATAAAGACAGTCAACCAATTGTATTGATATCATTAAAAATCATTAACACAAGCGTGACTAACAACCGTAACGGAACACGTTCGTTGTCTGCAACAATTTTGAACATTTTAAAGATACATTTCAAGAAACGCGTCAACAGTACGTAGGATGTAATGAACTAGGCATGCAGCCGGCGAGATGCGTCCGCGGCTATGCTCTACTTGACTTTTAAACTGCCGCGCGTCCTTTCGCGTGAGCAAAGTAACACAGCGCATTCCATCGCCTATATTATATTTGCGACATAATACATAATAATATCATATTCTCGCATGAGGCACGAGCGAACGAGCAGTGCTAATTTTAAACCGTTCATAGCTAATGTCACCTTGCCTCATTGTTTGTTTGTTTGCCGCTCGGACACGTACAATTTCATCACCCGTCTTCGTGTATTATACGAAACGGAGACACGAGTCCACATGTTCGACACAACATTACCATTCATTATTGTGTCGGCGCGTAGCTTTCGTTTCGTTCCTTAAACAACGGGCCGATTATCGATGCGCGCATTGTTTCGCGACGTTTGGCATGTGCGCCTCGTCGCCGCGCGACGCATCGGGCATACAATGGCCGCGGCCGGAGCACGTGCTGCGGCCGTATTGATCGCGGCCGTCCGACGCCAGGTGACGTTGACTTCGCGACGATTAGCATGAGCGCGGGCGCGCTTCGAGATCTTTATCAATTTGTCCCGAGCGCGGTGCCGCGACTCGATCTCTGTCCATTGTCTTGTCTCTCCGTCTCCGTCCGTCTTGCGACTTCCACCGCCGTCCTCCGCATTGTCAACCGATTGATTCCGTTTTGGTCGCGTTCGAATCTCGGATAATTGCATCGTTAAAGTTTTTTTTTCGCTACGAAGACGTCGTTTAGACGAGCGGTGAGAGCCCCGTCGGACCGTGCGCCTTTTAATCAGCATAGTGAGATGGGTGCGAGCGCGCTGCCTCCGCATAAATCTGCGATAATGGCGCGGAGCGTGAGAGAGCGCGGTCGTGGCCGGTTAGTTTACGTAATAAGTAGATGCGGCGAAATGAGTCCGTCGCTTCTGACCGTGTGATGTTCATGAAGCCCCAATTCATACCCTGTAACCACTGTGAGCGCGTGGAGGCTTCACCGTTTACACTCTGCACCCAATTTGCACCAGCGGGCAGGCCGTATGACTCTATTTACTGATTGCGTAATGTGCGGTCTCGCCACCGATCCATCCGTCCACACTGGTGCTCGGTAAAAGATCGAGCCATTTCCTCGTCATCAACATTGATCCTAATACACTGTACACGACTCGCTCGCGGGTGCTTAACGCGAACGTCGGATCGCCCGCTAAACGTCTAATTTTCATTCACTACAGATAAGGATAGGAGCGCCAAGTCGTAGTCATTATGGCGAGATGAAACATGAACTCGCGATATTAGCGCGGACGCCGCCTGGGATTCAAATAAAATATAATGCGTCCCGAGTCGTAATACGAACGAGGGCGTAAGCAGCTCGTGTATATCCATGACGCTCAATATAAAGCTCCTTTTAATTGGAACAAGTTTTATCTGTCACCGCGACACGTCCAGTGCGACTGTAACAAAGCTTCGGCGATAGCTAATTGGCATCTCGTCTGATGGCCGCTTGACGCGCGATTACGTATTGAATGGATTACGACTGCGTAGATATAGAAAACGGCCGCTCCTTCCTTATCGGTCGTTATCGCTTGATTTAATGCGCTCTCAAACTAGTATTCTCTGCGGTTCGTGCGTTTACTGCACCACCTTATTAGCGGATCACCAAAACGGGACACTATTTTTTTTTCTTTCATTGTTGCAGGTATTTTCACGGTGATGTGCTACAATGTGCTCTGTGACAAGTACGCGACGAGACAGATGTACGGTTACTGTCCCAGTTGGGCGCTGGAGTGGGACTACAGAAAGAAGGGCATCCTGGACGAAATCAGACACTACTCGGCTGATATTATTAGCTTACAGGTAGTTACTTATCAATGTGTTCGCTGTTACACTCCTTTCGTTTTGATTCACGCGAGCGCAGTGTGGGAGTGGCAATTATTGTTCCAATTTCAAAATTGTAGGAAGCGATAACACTTCGTTAACAATAAATCGATGCATGCCACGAGCTGAGTCTCGATCGAGATTCCGAATGCGATCCACGCGTTCGTCATTGTTGAAACTCGGTTCATTCTAAATAATTGCGCGTGGGCGGTCGGTCGGTCGCGTGCGAAACCGAAGTCTTGTGCGTTTTGCAAAGCGTACATTAAAATTCTGTAACTAACGCCGTATATTAAAATTGTTGATTTATTTCAATTATTAGCATGATAGAGAATATCAATTTGGATCTGTCTGTTCTGTTCGAAGCAATTGGATGGCAACAGCCACTTGTGTCTACCACCTGCTACTAGTTTCATATGCCTTCACTTAAGAAGAAAACAAACGCACCTATGGAAAATTCTAAATTTGAAAATGACTATATGGTAATTCCTAGTAAAGCAGTAAAATAAATGATATCGTTAAATCCACTGTTTCGATGTTGCAATCGATCGTTATCCGAACTATGCGTGTGAGGTCCGGGGCCGAAGATATATTTGCACGTAACCGACCATTACGTATCCAGTAAACACTCCATTAATCTAGAAGATTGAACATCCAGAGCGCGCAGAGCGGCGGGCGCGCCACAATTGTATCCCATTAAATAATCTGTCAATGTCGGTCGGCTGGTGCGCTGTGACGTGCCCTCCAGGAGCGTCATGCGGGAACCTCGGGCTGAACGGCGCCTCCGCCGCGCCATCGATCACGCCGCCACTCGGAAGAGCGTACCACAAAGACGCCCGTCGTTAGTGCTCGTTGTGGCTGCTCGCTTTTTTTTTTGTATTCGATTCTGTCATTTTGCATCTTCGAATGCAGCGAACCTTGTCAATCTGCATCGACCAGTTCAAATTACGTCATCGATTTGCGTTAATGCCGTTGCATTGATCGTGAAATAATTTAAACATTAAATTCATGTGCGCTGTACACGATTTGATCTGATTTAGTGATTATTTTTAATAAATGAAGATTTGGTTGTCTCGGTTCTCTCTTCTTTCGTATTTCTTTGATTTTCATTCTAGGAGGTGGAAACAGACCAGTTCTATAATTTCTTCCTGCCGGAGCTGAAGCAGGACGGATACGACGGCATATTCTCACCGAAATCTCGCGCGAAGACCATGTCCGAATCGGAGAGGAAATATGTGGACGGATGCGCCATATTCTTTAGATCTGCCAAGTAAGATATTGTCATATCTCCTTTCCCACTAACAGGTATTTCTGAAACATTTAAAATACACGCAACTTCACAGTGAATTATTAATTCCTATGGCCGGTTATTAATCTGAATCTTAGCTTGACGCTAAGCAGGAAACATTTGGAAAGTCAAATAGGATTAAACAACTTTTAGGTTCGCATTAGTAAAAGAACACCTGATCGAGTTCAACCAGCTCGCGATGGCGAACAGCGAAGGATCTGACAACATGCTGAACCGCGTCATGCCCAAGGACAACATCGGGCTGGCCGCGCTGCTGAAGACGAAGGAGGCAGCGTGGGAGAACGGTAAGTCAGGTGAACATCTTTTTTTTACTATTTTCACACTCGCTTATCATCTACGTCTGTTCATACATTGTGCGTACTCATATTCAACTTTTCGTTCCATTTATAGTTTCGTATTCAGCTCACAACACCAGAAATTAAAGACATTTTCAATAACAAACGAAAAAGTCTTTGAAGATTATTCTCATGAATTCTTCTTTCCTATCTTCATTTGATCATTTTCCATTCTCATTAGAATGACCGTCATTATAAACGTCATCATTATCATCATTGCGAACATCTTTATCGTCATTGTCATCATGCACATCTACCGTTTTCCTATTGGAACTTAGTCTTACAGTCATTGTCGCAACTTTTCTTATAATTGCTATTATTATTATTATATTTGCATACGAAAAGGAAACGTTCATGTTTGGAATGTGATCGGCGCAGGCGTGCCGACGGAGACGACGGTGCTGGCGCAGCCGATACTGGTGTGCACGGCCCACATCCACTGGGACCCGGAGTTCTGCGACGTGAAGCTGATACAGACCATGATGCTGAGCAACGAGCTGCGCACCATCCTGGACGACTCGGCACGCACGCTGCGGCTCAGCGGCCAGCGGGACAACGTGCAGCTCCTGCTGTGCGGCGACTTCAACTCGCTGCCCGATAGCGGTACGTCTGCCCTTTTTATTGATGCAGTGGATTTTTCTTTCGTCTCCCTCGCCACTTTCGTCCATCGACACTCAATAAGTTCAAATTAAAATTGAACAAAAAATCTTGTTTCCTTTTGACTAATTACCAGTCCACTGGGCTGATAGTGAAGTTATATTTATTTATATAGTATACAGTGAAAATTTGTCATGAAGAATAAGAAGAAAATATATAAAATAAAGAAGTCGAACAGAGTAATAATAGCGTGTCGATGTGCTGGTCGGCAGGCGTGATCGAGTTCCTGTCGGCGGGGCGCGTGTCCTCCGAGCACCGCGACTTCAAGGAGCTCGGTTACGCGGCGTCGCTGCGCCGCATGCCCGGCTCCGAGCACGAGTTCACGCACAACTTCAAGCTCGCCTCCGCCTACAGCGAGGACATCATGCCTTACACCAACTACACGTGAGATCGCCACTACACCTCCTATTGTTAACCCCTCTATCACAGACTGAGTTCACACTAACAATTCTATTCCTGCAGCTCTATTAGAGATCGGCCGCTTGTGACTGCTGCCCAATTATGTGACTGATTTTTAGGAGGTCGAACGGAATCTTACCCAATCTGGAATGTCAGGAGGGAGGGGGAGGAAAATAACGTAACACGTTTAATTCTATTCGTTCTATTCTTCTGTAATTCTCATTGTTCTATTCTAACAAGTTTATCTCTAATCCTTCTATTCTAATTAGTTGAATTCTTCGACAACCACCACATTGTTCTATTTCAGTAATGCACGACTGTCACTTGGCAATCGGAGCGTGAGAATACGCCTTTACGCAAATCTCATATTGATAATAATTTACTGTCATTCCAGTTTCGACTTCAAGGGCATCATAGACTACATATTCTACAGCAAACAGACGATGACGCCGCTCGGGCTGCTCGGCCCGCTCTCCCAGGACTGGTTCCGGGAACACAAGGTGGTGGGGTGCCCCCACCCTCACATACCCTCAGGTGAGTCCCTGAATCACTGTGCGTTAGTAATTGGCGTCATTTATCGTTGGAGGGTTCATAAAGTATTATTATCATCTTGTTTCTGTATTTCATGGCGTTCATTGAAAATCTTCATTCTTGCACGAATAAAAAGGAAGTCCTCCCTGAAGTTTGTCGCATTTCATCTTTTAGTAACGAATATAACATTAAACTAGTACGGTACGCAGTATAATAATGTCTTCATCGGTATCCCTTTACGTTCGCAGACCACTTCCCCCTGCTGGTGGAGCTGGAGATGTGTCCGCAAGCGGGCAGCAACTCGAACGGGCTCATCGGGCGCAGGTAGCACGCGCACGCCGCGCGCCCCGCGCCGCCCGCCGCCGCCGCCGCACCCCTCGCGCCCCCGCCACCGCACCCGCCGTCGCTCCGGGCGACGGTCTGAGCGAGACGGACGACGCTCGCTCGCTCGTTCGAACGCGAACGTGCTCGAAGTGCGACGCGGTGACGTCATGCGATCGATCGTGTCGCACGTAAACGCGACACATACGTCGGAGCTCATTTCAAGACAACCGCACCCTCTCAAGGAGACCTGAAGCCTTGGGATTTTTTTTTAAATTACAATATACACGACGATCAGTCCAAAGTAGATTGTAAAGCAGTCAGTTGCATGTTAGATACAAATTTTATTGCACGATTCGTAAAACAAGTACAAAAAGTGTTTATCGTGGCCGGGTGTCGTCTTAAGACCCGAGACGATCACGTCCATCGGTGCGCCGAAGACCAAAAACCAACACGACGAGAAGACTGAAGACAACAATCAACAAAAAATGCTTTAGTGTAAGACCACACATATATATATAATGATCTTAGTTATTATGTCGGTCGTGCGATGAGAGCGAATGTTATGTGATAGTTAGATCAATTGACGGGGACGGAATGGCAGCGGACGGCGGGAGGTCGGATCGATTCGGTCCCGATCGGTTCGGTTCGATTCGGGTCCGTTCGGTTCGGTTCGGTCCGATTGGGTTCGGTGTTGAAACGAAACGTTCCTAGCGCTTGGCCGTCGTCGGTCGCGGCAAGTTCAACTGCCAACTTTTTTAGCTGAACAACGTACTTATATTAGCGTTAAATGTATAGAAATTTAGTTTTAACGTCTCGGCCGCGTCTCGAGCCGCGGAACTGTGACGCTGTTGTGACGAAGCAGATGGAAGCCGTTCGAGCTCACACGGTCAACTATTGGACGAGTGACCGTTTATCGATCTTAGGCAGTTGTACTTTTTCGTTATCTTAATAAAGTAGAGTTTAGTCTTAGAAGGTAAAGTTGTCGGAATCTTATCTTCGAGCTCAGCGTCCCAAGAAAGAGACAACATATCATCTATCTCTGTCGTTAATACGTTCAAGGCATTGCTATGTTTCGAGAGGTACCAACTAAGTCCGCCAGATGGCAGCACATCTACGACTTACTTCAAACGCTACTCTAGCTCCATCTTAACTAGGACCATTCAAAACCAGTTTTCAGAACGAAATCACATTACTTGCTACTTTGATTACAAAAATTATTATTAAATTTGTTCAATTGTCTTTGCCACGATTAAGTAACGATCAAGTCTTATGCTTATTGTGATGATAAGTTGCCTACGGATAATACAACACCATAGACAAGACCATAGACTACAGACTATGTATTTTATTAGTTGTCACAACTGCGTCGCTGTTCAGTGCACTGAGCGCGGGCTTTTTAGACGAGATGACGTGTATAGCGTTCGGGTCGTCCGCGCGCCACGACACGACTCCGACACGACCAAACCGCAGCGTTCAACAATGAGCTTTATGTCGTTGTTATTAAAGTATACATTTCAATATTCTATCGGTAGGGTTGTCTTTTGAACGTAACATCACGCCTATAATCCCCTAAGGGGTAGGCAGAGGAGTGTAGTACACCCCCACATTTCACCAATTACGTTTAAGTCGCACAATGAAATAGG
>DWDX01004663.1:0-11388 GCA_018245675.1 Agara michaeli | reverse complement strand
CGTAACTGGTGAATTGTGGGGGTGTACTACACTCCTCTGCCTACCCCTTAGGGGATTACAGGCGTGATGTTACGTTTCTTTTTATTCTCATATTCTCTCTCATCATCTCATACGTGTGTACACTTTAGGTACATATATATGTATATTTAACAAATATATATTTTAATCTCAATGTAGAGAGAGTTTAATTGTCTGCATCATTATTTCACGTGATAATGTGATGTCTTTGACTTGAATGCGTTTGTATGACTTTGATTCAATGAAGTTGCCGTCATAAATTGTATATGCTTTTAGATTTGTACCGCTTTTACATTTTTATTACTATTACTTTGTAACTCAGCAGGGATATTTGTAACTCAGCGTGTGGTTATACATACCTGCAAGCGCTGCGTGTGCGTGGCGCGGCGCCCGTTGACGTACACGTGCGCGTCGGCGTGGAGGGGCGTGACGGTGTAGCCGCCGCCGTCGGCCGGCGCCAGCACGCAGTGCCGCGGCTGGATCGACGGCCCGTACAGCTGGAGCGCCATGCCGTTGCCCGAACCTACCTATAGAGCACATTCAAGCTTTAAACAAACGTTCACAAGTTATTAGTACATTTCCAACATTTTAGTACATTACCATTATATATATATATATATATATATATATATATATAGCACCGTTCCATACCGGGCGCAAGATAGAGCAATGCCGGCAGACGGACCATATTAAATAAGTAAGATGGGCCATTGCGAAGTGTCGCAGCCGCAGTGATGGCACACGATAAACTGTTTTTACCGGACTCTTTGTCATAGGTACTTTCCAAAGCATCCTTTAACGGGAGGAAAATGCGCCAATCGGAAAGCTATTGCCCCGGTGCGCCTGTCCATCCGATTCATTTCAAGCATCCATACATCAGCCGTTTGAGCCCTCTGCGGGTCGTTGTTGAGGTAAATCACACGAAATTCGGAGAATTAATGTGACTCCAACTCTTTAAATCACCAATTAACTTTGTCGGAGGCTTGGGGTTGTTAAGTTGAAAAGTGGCCATTCTCGGACTACCTCTATTCAACTCGTACAATTCGTTCATCTTTCTATCAGTTTAGCAGTAAAATCTATAGCACATTTGGACAATATTTCATCCTTTATTCATCTCTCGATTTTATCTGCGAATGCTTTCGCACGGTACAGCTTCAGCACGGTAATGCTTCAACACAGGATATAAAGAAATACATAAAAAATCAACTGCCAGGAAAGGAAAGTGATCCGCAAAGTGTTTTCTTTTGTACCTAACTTGACCCAAATGTTCCAAGCACTTAAACAGGATAAATTGCAAAAGGCATATAAATAGTATATAAAAGTATGATATGTACCTACATTTTTTTTGAAACTAAGGGGAATGTATGTGGATATGGCTATTTAATCCAAGCATATGTAAGAAATATACACATCTGCAATTAATCCTATATGAATTGCAGATACGTGATTTGAATTGTAATAACATCAGCTTAAATTCGAGCGATTTTCAAATATTGAATCACCGCAAATTATTTAGGACTTCGTTTGTTTTGCAATAAATACGTGACAATACCGTGATTGATCGTCTCGTTCCCCTATTCTGTGGTAAATTATTCTCTGAATAGTTTGTTGTTTACCAATTGAAATTCGTATTGTAATAGATTCAGCCGTTTTGGTAATTAATCCAGATCAAATAAACGAGCAAACAAAAATTAAAAAGCATAAATATAGAAATGACGTTAAAAATTATACGAATGATAACGTAACATCACGCCTGTAATCCCCTAAGGGGTAGGCAGAGGAGTGCAGTACACTCCCACATTTCACCAGTTAATATACGAATGATATCAATTTTAATATAGATTAGGTACATTTTTGAAATCAAAACGCTAACAAAGGAGCACAGAGTTAAATGTTAAATAGTTACCTCAACGAGATCGGTGATTCGGAGTCGGCGGCCGTTCTCGAGCGTGGAGCCGTCCGGTGCCACCTCCAGCAGCACGGGCTCGGTGCCCGGCCGCGCGCTGCCCGCCCCCGCCCCCGCGCCCGCGCCCGCCTTTTTTTTACGCCGCCGCGGCTGCGAATCCGTCGGCCGCCGCCGCACGTGGAACATGATGGAGCCTAGCGGAAAGTTGAACGATAACGTAATATTCATTGAACCGTACTATTTCGATAGGCAACATGATAATGTTGACTAATAACAAGAACGAAAGACTGCTTGCCTGCCTGATTGCGCTAACTGGGGGGAGGTACAAAAGTTGTCCTTAAGCCGGTGTTAAGCCTAAGTTCCCTAACTACTCGTTCACCTCAGGCCTTACAGCCAATTTACATATTTTTTTCACGTACCAAGTGATCAACATGTCCTATTTAAAACTTAACTTTTTATACAGGAACAGAAATTAAATAAGGAGCTCGCCGGTTTCTTCGCTTTTACGACTACACGTGTAAGTGTGTAACATGAATTAAAGTTGAAGAGGCATTCTTATCTTGGAAATAATATCTACGGCTTCATGATAAGGATTATTCATTGTAAAATCATCAATACAAAATGAATTTAATAGAAACGTTTGTGTTCATTATTTGTACATTGTCTATGAACGCTTACGCGGAGTGATATCATTCGAATATCATTTAACGAAGCTCCTATTGTACATATTTTAATCAGTAAAAAAGTGTACACCAAAATTGTACTCGAGGATTTGACGGTTAAAGCTAAGAGCGACAGTTTGTGGAGTGTACATTAACGTGCTATCGACGTGGCCGCAAATGGACGACCTTGGAGGGAAATTCGCAAATTTGATTTCGTAAATTTCGTGATGCACTCCGTTAAGTGAGTTCTCGTTCCCGTCGCGAGAGCGCTCGAGTGGCCGAGCGCCCGCCGCGCCGTGGCGGGGAAGCGCGCTGGTTGCGGCGTGAACGAGCTCGTCTAGTGTCAACATCATTAGCGTGTACTGTTTCGCCTTGTCTCGCCGCGCCACCGAAGCGTTTCTATATACAAGTACGTGCACTACGCCGATTGCACGGATTTATTTTCTCCACGCTTGCACTTTAACACATAGTCACAGCGATAGACGCTTCGACAGTCGACTCGATTACCAAAATATTACTACAAAAAATAAGGATCTTAAAAGATTAAAAAGATATTTACATTTGAAGTACAGACACGATTTAACCTTAACACTGCTGGAGCAATGTCTCTTCTGCGTATGTTGCAGAGTGTGAGACTTTCACGATGTATAAGTTTCATGATGTATGAGAATTTCATGATGTATAAGTTTCCTCACGATCTATTTGTTCGTCGTTATAACGAGTGCTACTTAATCTTAAAACCGCACGTATCTTTGTAAAATCAGAATAACGTGCCAGGATTTGCGCCACCAATCCCCAGTGCGAGACCCTGAAGTCTCCACCACCGAGGTAATTTTAAAAGACGTGCTTATGTTCATTTAAAGTTCACGCCAAATCTTTGATCTAACGAGATATCAAACGAAAACAGAACGGTGATGAACAACATCACGGTATGCCGTTGTAAAATTCAAATTGATTCATTCATTATATTATAAGGTATAGGTATACATTACATACACGTAATGAAGGTCGTACATGTTTCAGTCACCTTACGTCGTCATTGTCGTTTTGTTTGGTATCCGAAACTAGGTCAACGATATTATTTCTGTTGAAACGTGCTATACAATTTAAAAATGGTTCATAGCTTAATCTTACTCGTATAAGGTACGTTCTCGGTCATGCAATTCGGCACTGGCAACGCTAAACTAATAAGTATCTGCAATAAACTAGTGCACTTGGGTCCGTATCGTTATGTTAGTTTCATCGGAAATCATCATATTCACTTAGAAGATATATGCACGTTCCGAACCGAGTGTATATAATGTAGAATGTGAAAATAGTTTTGTATTTGTAAAATAAGTTTAAACCATTGAAAATCACAAGAGCGTTAACTACGGCATCGATATGCTAACTATCGGTGCTAGTACAATAAATCACGGAACACAAAACGGTTAACCGGAATGATTGTCAAAGTGAAACACAGCCAACGAAAGCCTCGGTGCGGCGCAGTGGGTGATCAATTTCCCCGAGTAGGATTTCCTTGTCGCCGTGCCGCAGTCGCGAGCCAAAGGGCGTATAGCCGAGCATGTCTGCAGAGCGACGAGGACTATTTCGGAGCCGTTGCTCGACTGTTGCGACGACGTCACACTAATTGCAACCACCGAGTATATACCACGCACCACGTCACTGCTTACAACGTAGTCTATGTATAGCAACGATCATTTAATATCACTTAGTCACTAATCGACGTCAACTTCACAGGTAACAAATAGATAATTACTGCGACATTTTTACGTTATGCAGTCACGTCATTTAGGTTGCAATCGCTTGTAAATGTTTAAAGTTTGTTGTTGTAAAGGTTTAGGTTTTCCTTTGAACTTGAAATATTTCTTTTCTTTGCGCTTATCTTTTGCAATTTCCCAGTTGTGAATATGCTTTTAGTACATGGTGCGAAGCGGCGACGGCTTAAGAGCTTTGTGCGGGCGCTGTAGAGTTAAGCTAACATTAAAAATAAAGTAAGAGGGAAAATATTCTAGAAGAATAAAATGTACGAAAAATTATTTTATCAGCAATATAATGTAGGTAGGCGCGTGGGTTCACAACGTGTAATGAGGTTGATGTGCATCTAATATTTTTTATGTCACTTATTTACGAGTTATTTTTTTTTATCCACATTAAATGTTCTACTCCACGAGGTTAACTATATAACAAAAATTTCAAAAATAAACGTGTCCAAAACTGTAAAATTTCATTACGTTGCAAGACTAGCGATTAAAAGCAACTTCGTTAAAGCTGCAGCATACCTATAAATAAACATAAGTCGTTCCCAATTACGTGATTGATTCCATCTCTGTTTGATTCTGACCTAAATTACAATCGGAAAAGTGTCTGCAACTTCTGTAAGAGAGGTTTTTTAAAATTGGTTTGGTCGCTTTTGAGATTAACACAAACAATTTGTAATTTAAAAATACTTATTTACGTTGTGGTGTCGTGCAAATAACGAATATGAGCTTATAAAAAACCTTTATTTCGATAAGTAGACAGACAATTTAGTTTTATTTCTACATCAATATGTAGTTTTTGGTAACGTTGACTAATCCACAAGTCCACACCATCAGTACGCAAGTCCAGATAATGAAGTCGGAAAAGTTACAAACTCCGCACGATCCAAGGCACACTGTCTAACCACAGATTACACTTGTTTGATTTGACTCGATTTGACTCATACATTATTAACAATTATATGACCAACAGTCATCTTATCATACATTATTTTCATACAGAATTGAAGCACCTTTAATCATTACTACATTTAGACCATCGTTAGGAGTCAACATACTCATCGGTGAAAACCGTAACAAAACCTCTACAACCTACATTAGACGACCTTAAGAGGTTAAGTCGACTTTAATAGGTTAGACGGCCGGTACAATTTGAGTTCTCGGTTCGTGCAGTTCGTCTACTACTTTATTGCTGCTCGTATATTGCGGTTCAACTTAATACATAATAAGTTTAATACTCAAATCACGTCTGTCCTAATAACTTCCCTCTCATTGTCAGACACGTCATTATTATTGATTACAAAAAAAAAAAATTCATTTAAATTTGATACGTTTTTACCCATATATATACACCTAACTTAGATAGGTTATAGAGGATAAAATGAAACAACTTTGAAGCACTTGCTTCTGTTACTTGCCTACGGTATTATTACTCTAGAACATTGGGATAATTATTATACTCGATACGACAGTAGACTTGACATCTCAACATCTCAACAGAAGACTTGACATCTCTTTATTGAAATATATAATAATGTTTTAAAAAAAAATTGAACATACTAGATAATTGAGTTAATGTATTAAATCGGAGTTGCAAATTATGTACCCGGAGGACCGCGCCGCGCCGCGCCGCGAAGTCGCGTGCGGCGCGGCGCTCGCGTGACCCCTAGGGCTCCACAAATCGTCTCACCTGTTGGTAGCTCACATCTAATTCAACGCACATTAACCAATTAACGCGCGATTACATCGTAAAATAATCGTTTCACATAATACATTTCGGCACACGATCTTTATCTAAATTTTCATCGATCGTGCAACTGTTTACGGTAGGAGTGGCAAGTATTTCGTTCCGAGTCCATTGTATGTATGTACACACGAGGAGCATTAGAATAGCGTTGGACTGAAACGTCGCCCTACATTTTACGTTATACGATTTGGGCTCGTTAACATACAAAAGGAGGATGGATGCAAAGATACAGAGGTCCGTAGTTACATGTATACTACGATACCAGCGATTTCGATTACGTTTTCGCCGCTGTGTATTCGTAGCGTGCTTGAAGTTCAAGAGCGGAATGGCGGGCGAGGGAATTTTGCAAACAACAGCCACTCGAAACGATTATCGGGTTACGTAAGTGGAATGGCAAACAATAATATACACAAACATATATATAAAAGCGATTGCAACATATGAAATCGATACCTCCAATTATGTCGGACCTTAAGGCAATATTTAGAGACAAGAATATACTTTACAAATGGAAATGTATATTTCTATATTTATCAAACATTTAATTCTCTTAATCTGAAAAGTTGGACGTACAGTAAAAGCAGGTAGAAAGTGGCCATAGCGATCCGTAAGGATGAAGCGAGCACTAACTCCACATTACCTAACAGTAACGAACGGTCTACAGTAAAGGCCACCGAGACTTGACCTTTCGGAAACTAGCACGAGTCCTGGAAGTGAAACTTTAGGGACCAAACGAAATCAGAACGTGGGCAGTTACCGCGAAACATTTATTTGTATTAAGCGGTACGCAATTTGATAACACGCGTCCAGCGGGGAAATAAAATTTTCGTTACGTCGTTTTTTAAGTAATTCCAATATGATCACATTATAAATTTATCACACATTAACAACGTACAACTCA
Organism: Agara michaeli; assembly: GCA_018245675.1. Lineage (NCBI taxonomy): Eukaryota > Metazoa > Arthropoda > Insecta > Lepidoptera > Hesperiidae > Agara > Agara michaeli. The sequence goes on along the minus strand of DWDX01004663.1, from coordinate 4,394 downwards.
TCAAACGGTTAACCATATTTCTGTAAATTAATCTGGTGACCATACACGTAAGCGTGTAAAATATTCTCGCACCACGAAACGTTTAATACCAAAGGCGAAGAGGTCTAACAGCGTCATTGAGAACATCGACATGGTCCAAATGAATATTCATCGGCGCCTCGTTCCAATGTGTTGAATGGTTTAATTCAAACACAAAGTTCAGTAACGGCCGGCGTGGGCTGTCAAAGTCGAAGCTCGCGAGTATCGATTACGGGCGTGCGTGCCGAGCTGACGTACAATCACACACGGCAGTTCCTTATGGGTTAATAACCTCGTCCGATGCATTGGAACAGTGATAGAAACAAAATTCCACCTCGCCTCCTCGAGAGCTCCGTGTGTCAATGGAGCGTTTGCTTTCGAATCACGTCGTAGCGTTCGCCAAGTGGAATCCACTATCCCACGTCATTTTGCACGCTCGTGAAGCACACTCGACCTTCGCGACAATAACCCTCTTATATATACCTACATTTTTTATAAACATTAACTTACTGATTCGCTATTGAGTTACGTAGATGAGTTTAATAATGTTATGATATGTTAGGTTATTATTTTAAGTTGCAATTGGCTGTCAACTATTTCACTACTTCACTACACCACACTGCTCCAGTGTAAACTGGTGAAGTATTTCAAGTTACGACACAAAGCTTCCTGGTGCAATAATACTAATTATACAAAGCGACAGTTCCTTTCGGTAAATAAATTAATTTGCTCGTTACTTGTCAGAGGTTAACTAGACAATTCAAACCTATAAACGGATCGGTACTAACTAAAAGACAGAGTTAATGTCCCTTGAGAGACAATTACAGCGGCCCGCGGCAGTATCTTCATCAGAATCATCAATTATTCAAAAGGGCACATAGTTAATTATTCAGTTATCCAACAGACGAAGACATTCTGTTAAGACATTCCAGTCCACACTCAGGCGTAATTATAATTGTTCAAGGCTATAATTTTCTCTTTTAATAAATAAACATTTCTCATTGTCAACCCTATCACCGTTCGGCCATTATTTATTTAGGCCATATTGAACCAAAACAATTCTGGTATAATAGGCAGGCTTAATACTTAATAGCGTTATCTACGGGGCCGACCTCAGGGATGTGCAGAGATGTCAAAGGCGGTACAGAAATTGAGTTATGGAATATGTAAACATAATCTAATTTCTCGTTGAAAGGAAAAATTATAAAAATCGTATTGGGAATACAATAGGAGTGTACCGTATAGAGATGTATAGAATATAACACGGGTCTTCTCTCAGAATGAGGAGGATCAGACCGCTGTCCACCACGTTGGCCAAGTGCGAGTAGACGGTGACAACTAAAACAACTTAAATAAATCAAAGTTCATTAATTGCTGCTGCTTCTATACCGGTAGCAGTCGTCCAATTAAATACCACACCGCCGTAAATAATTGAACCATTTTATTAACCGCACTTTTGCTTTAGATAGAGGTAATGTAAAAGCTATTTGTCTTCCGGCAGTGATTTTATAAGGTTATTGGGCCAAGTGCCCGCTCTTACTCTCCTTGACATTTAGCGAAAATAGTTTATACGGACCGAATAAAACTTTGAGCGCGTGCACAACATTTCGTACAAATGATTTCACGAATTCGTTCGGCGACAACGATGCAAATTTGTATAAAAACTATATTGATACTTAGATTACACGTGACATAAACACACGAAGAAAAAACAGAAAGTTATACCAACGTAAATGTACCGATACTAATTAATATAGTCTAGTATTACTTTAGCAAAGTGTTCACCGAGACAAAGTAATGAAAAGTAAAAACTATAATGGAAGTGTAATATTGTCTAGTCACGTGCATAGTAAGTTTTCCACGTACGTAAGAGTGTACAATTGTGTTAGCAAAAACAGTAAAAAGTTACCTCAATGCTTTTAGCGAAAGGTCAAATTACTAGTGGCTACATCGCTTTATGGACTATAAAAGTGTTCTTTATCGGTGCGAAACAAAACTGCTCAACATTAAGAGAACGCCTTTTATGTTTATATGGGCCAATACGACATGAATCAGGAAAGCTCCGAGTTGATTAAAGCGGTGAATGAAATCATGCGTATGCGGTAACGAGATCTAAACAAGTTTGCAACTTACGAATATGCGGAGAAAGTTTAACGATTCGGACTTATTGTCTTAATGAACTTTTAAACACATCATTTGACTTTTTCGTAAGGAAACCTTTAAGGACGACATTATGCATATCGATTCGGCGAACCGACGGGCATCGAACCGCAAAACGAGTTAAAAATACCAATACCGGCGAGTGGACCGGCATCAGCGGGCACACCGGTCAGACTACTCCGCGGAGTCACATGCGTTTGTTTACTATCGACATCGACCGAGGCCGCGGCGACGGCGGCGGCCGACTTACTCGGACGGAGGTCGCGAACTCTAAAAAATTAGTTGTTCCGTGGCAACTTACGACGAATGCCCCAATCCATGACGGGTAGGCGCACGGAGCGGGCGGCACGCGGCGCGGCGTCTGCGAGACGACTGCCGCCGCCTGCCTCCTGCCGCCTCCTGCCGCCCGCGCACTCCCGCTCCTATGTTCCTATTGTACGCCGCGCTGACCATTGTTCGCGCCACAACATTGCTCGCGGAAATCGTGGATGCCTATCGTTTAATCGTTAAAAGGCCCAAAAGATCGATATCTCTTTTCGATTAAGTGTGCAGTGACTATATTAAGATAACAAATATGGACGTATAAACGGTCGAGCACAGAAATAGGGTCTATACCAGTAGTAAGAAACCGTATAATTACTTAGGTTTATTTGTTATCAGATTCCATAGAAGTTACAGTTCATTTGACATCAGATATACGTAAGTAGGATATAATATATGCATGTAATAATAATACGTGAAATTTTGTCATTTCTTATGACAGTAATGAAACGTTAAACCGAAAATAAACATTAAAAAGTAATAATAAATTATAGATGTTTTTTTAGAACTAGGATTCATAAGATTTTATTATACAATTTAATTGTAAAATAATAATTCACAGATATGTGTGTACGTGGGTTGTAATAATGAAATTTCAAAATATCACAATAATCTAGAGCACCTACAGCCAACATTCAAAATGAATATGAGACTCCAAAAGTATGTGGATATGCGCTCGTTAAAAACAGTCGCCGTACCGAAAACTTAAGACCTCAATGTTTGTTGCAAGCCTTGAAGGCAGTTTAAAACTTTCAGTAGACGCGTTGTAAGCTGCACTAGAATAGAGTAAGCCGCGTTCCAGACCTTTCCAGTAGAGTCGGAGAACGGAAACACCCTTAGCAACCAGACCAGATAGCTCGCAGAAAACTGATTTCCTCTACACGAGAAAGCAATTAGTACTTTCAGCCGACGTTTTCTTTCCCGATCCGTATAAATTGGAATTTTTCAAGACAACATTAAATGGGTATTCTCTAGACAAATGTGTTACATGTTTAATCTCACATACAATAAGAGTGGGCAGAGACTGAAGATTTCAACCAGCTACGCTCCCGACAAAATTGCTTCAATCTCTTTTCCTCTATTAAATTTCTTAAGAGAATATCATATTATAATACATAATTATAATTTATCAAATCACATTCTTTTCCGTGAGTGATCTGAACCAACCCTGAACTTGTCAAGAGTGGCCTTCGATTTGCGTACCCTCGAGAATGGGGACCGTGACATTTCGCTAATATGTTAAAGCTAAGATGTATCTTTACATTATCCCCGAATATATTAACGAGTTACATACAGAAGTTTTTAATGGTATCTTCTGATGATCAACTTGATAAAACGAATAACAAGGATATGGTAATAACTACGAACAGAAATGACCATTAGTTGACCTGTATTATATAAGAACTAATCAAAGTAAGTGGACGACAACACCCCCTTGCGGGCGCTGGAGGCTTCGAAGGGGGGGGGGGGGTTTAAACGGTCCAGCTAGAGGAAACGGCGATGAAGTGATTTAAAGGGGGGAGCGACAAATGGCACAGTAAGTATATTTAAAATACAGTAAATTAAGGGGCATTAGAAAATAATTGTTCCCCGAAGTGGTCAGTAGATCAAATAAGTTTGAGAACTTATGGGTTATACAAATAATCGTAACAATAGCAAATATACCATCAGCATTTATGTAGGCTGCACGCGTATTCTTAACATATCCGTCGACAGCCACCAGCTCAAAACACAATAAGCATTTTTACTCCATACTTATTGAACACACAAAATTTGCGCATACTAAATTTGAAGCTATTGATAGAGGAAAGATGTGTGTGTGTGTGTGTGTGTGTGTGTGTGTGTGTGTGTGTGTGTGTGTGTGTGTGTGTGTGTGTGAGAGAGAGAGAGAGAGA
>DWDX01004662.1:0-11388 GCA_018245675.1 Agara michaeli | reverse complement strand
CAAACAAACAAACAAACAAACAAACAAACAAACAAACAAACAATCAAACAAACTCTTCAGCTTTATAATATTAGTATTGATGTACTTCTGCCGGTAGGGAGCTTAGAGACTATTTATATTTATAATTTTTTCAGTGCATTCCTAACGTGGTACTAAGCAAGGGTAGATTATTAACTAGGTAATTAATTGTACATAAGTTTATATAATACTCAAGATCTTCAATATTTTGCGTGCTAGTACATTTAGTCCAATTTATTTTAGTTACAGCTTAACTAAAGATGGTCTAAAAGATGAACAAAAATATGTTTATTGTAGATCATGAAGAATATTCAAATAGATGCTCAGAAGTCTTAAAACTGACAATGGCTTCTAATCTCCGAGATGTGCCCAGAAACTCCAATAGCTCGTATAATGATTAGGCACGGTACCCAAAGGTCACTGAACCGAATTGTACTTTTGTTTCAGTATAACTTCCATTCGCTTCGGCGTTTCACTGAATTACGCTAACTCACTTAGACCATAAGGAAAGGTCAGAACAGATGCGTTGAAATACTGGAACTGTTCTAAATAAACTTATTTTCGTGCTATCTCTTTTTATCTTCAAACCTTTTGTTTATAACGTAACGTTAAAATATAAATGGGCTAGCTGATTCAAATTACGAATTCAATTAGGGTTGATAACATTAGATATTTTAATCTTAATCGAATCTGGTGGATGTTGCTGGCTCGATAATGGAAAATGGTGCAAATGACTACTTATCCTGGACCTAAAGTGACACTACAGTTTTCACTCGGGTTCTGGGGCAAATACAAAACCTTTCTATGTATATACAAATTTGAGCACATATATGTTACAGAATTTTTAGATCAATTCATATTTGACCAATAATTATGTACAATCTTTGATAATAAATTAAATTTAAAAATGAAAAACAACACAAGTTTTGTACCCAAAGTTACAGAATGTAAATTAAAATTTTTACTTGTTTACACCAAGACAAGATTCACCAATATCAAGTATCTCGCTCCTTCTCATTTCATGTTTTTATGTTTATACATACCATACTGGCTGTGCCCCGCGAAGTTACCCGAGTAAATTTTGGGCCCGTAGGAATATGCATGCACATATAGAACTTCCTCTTGAATCACTCTGCCTATTGATGAAAACCGCATTCAAGTCAGTTGCGTTGGTTAGTTTGGTTGGTTTTTATACTATGTAGACATGTTTTTTCTATTTGCACACTTTAATCGGTGCTGAGGAAAAAATAACAATAGCAGTAATAAAATGCTACAAAAGCTTTTATAATAATGGATTTCCGCAAAGTTCCGCCTGATCCTATTAACTTTGTACTCATAAAATGGCCTAACTTACTCAAACAGGAACTGTCGGAACAGATACCTACTTTCAGACGCCTCGATGACTCATAAATATCTGTCTCGTTAGCTAAAAGGTCTGGTCATTTATGAAATTAGACATTCTCGGCTTACCGGGAGGTTACATCTTCATGTAATTCATGTTATACATAGTAAAATGACCCATAATTATACAATGTTAATGTTAACCTTGGCGCCATAAATGCGGCATACGTTGCAGCCGGTGAAATTAAACGAACATTTCAAGAGTAGAATATTTCTGGAACCGATGAAGCTATAATCCTGTTTAAGTTTGGTTTAGAAAAAATAGATTTGAACTTGTTACACTTTGCAACATAATGCTATATTCACGAGCTGTCTGTTAACATAGCATAGATAGCCGTAAGTATTTTCAATTGTTATTACTGTTATAAAAGCAATATCAAATCAAACATCGATCATTGATAGCTGATGATTGATTTCATGTCAATCTTAACAAATCATCAATGAATTGCTCATGTAAGTACTGGGTATAAGCTCACTTTTTTATTCATAGTCGAGATCGCTATCTCATTTAAACTTCGGTTATTTAAAATTTCAAAAGTGCTTCGTACGACCTCTGCAGCGTCATGTTTCTTAACTTCGCTTCAAATTTCTTTTCCAATAAATGAATAATTCACTTCAGTAACCGAGAACTTACCGACTTGTTCGAGTGCACTTTGATGTCCTACATCGTTAAAAGCCTGATGATATGGGACCGTTTCAGTATATCGGAAACCATAACTATTTCTTTTATTCGAAAAAAGAAAAATGTCTAATAACACTACAGCGATGCTAAGCTTTGTAAATGCAAACTGTTTCGACATGCATTTAAGTAAAGTGGAAAAGTTTAACTCGAGTCTTTAAAACGGCTGATTATAGAATAAACAGATAGCGGTCTGGGAATACATCATACGATAAGATATCCGACGTCTACGTTATTTCACGATGCTATTTCAAACCCCGTCGAAGAAATTCTCACAGCCCTTAAATTGGCAATGAAGATCCTTTCGACGTATTTATATTCGCCCCGCGCCCAAAAACTGAACAACTCCAAGTAATATCGCAAGTTCGGGTGGTATTTTAATATCTTGGAGAATTCGTTAATAAATTGATGAAAGTTCTGTTCATCGAGCGCCTGCCACTTTTACGTATTCAGCCATCGCTTTATCGCCATCGGGGCTGAATTGTACCACTTTCGTGCTTCATTCATTAATCAGTACCGAGTATATGCTAACTGTGTTTGACTAAAAAATTGCATTAACGACATACCTACTTATGTTTGTTACATAGTTTTTCATTTTATATCTGTAATTAGATTTCAAACGGCAAAGTGGACTAGTGCAACTCGCCAGGTAGACTGAACCTGAATTAAAGTATTTTCTCACCATTACCATAAGGCATCTTTCTACAAGTTAGTAATTACGGTAACTGCAATAACTCTAAGCATCGAAACCGCTGAAATGATTTTAATTAAATTTATTATGGAGATAGTTTGAATTCTGAAAACGAACAGGGCTTAATTTTTTTATATAATATTTTCTTACTTTTCGTAATAAATGTAGGTGTATTTTCACGCCAAGAAAGTTCATGAAGCGGCAGGACAATTATGTTTTAAATAAATTATCTTAAAAGAAAATAACCTTATTATCAACTGTTGGATGCACCTCGTGTACTACTTAGGCCAAGTCTGGGTACACTTCACAGAACTCAGACAATTTTAAGAAGAACTTTAAGTGCAGCGTTCCTTACAATGTTAATGTTTTCGTTCATCGTAAAAGCGAGTTTTTGATTTTATTAACTGTAGTATTTATATATTTATTAACTCAAACTATAAGTAGACATGCGTGAAGTTGATTGAAGTACGATTGACGATCGTTGCGAGTCTAACGGGGTAGGCAGAAAGTACCGAGCACCAATGTCCTTATCCTTACAGACCTGACGTTATACAAGCCTATGAAAATATTAGCAAAACTATCTGGAACAATGTTTATATAACAGAAAATGAAACAGGGGCACAAAATATATAATATTAAATTTCTTTTAGAAAATATTTTATAATATGGTAGGTAGATATTATTATAATTTGTAACTTTTTGTATTACACCGAAATACAATACATTATTATTCACTATACCATCACGCCACCCGAGTGACAAATATCTTTATCCTTATAGACTTGGGGGATGGAGGGGGGGGGGGGGTTTGGTTCTACATACTCTCTCATTCTCTTTACTAACACGCTGATTGCGGAGACCTGATTCCCCCATCAGCCAGTCAAGATAAATGAATCTTAATCGCAGTATTCGTATTGCGTCTGTTTGATCATAAAATATACCTAAGTACATAGAGACATAGAAACTGAACTTACTAATGGAATACCTTGAAACTGTTTGTGATTTCAAAATAACTGCGTTCTTTGAGGTCCCTTTGGTTATTTATACATTACCAATACTCATTGGAGTTCTAAAAACAACAAAATAGATGTAATCTGTCATCGCCAAATTAAATTCTAGTAATACTTTAGGTTTGTTTTGAATACAGCAAAACTCATCGGGTGGACCGACTGTCTGTTTTTATTTTCGTACAACACGAACGAGGCTCGGGACGTTGCGTTAATGACTTATTTTAACTTTACTTCAAACTACTTCGCAGCACCAGTACGTCGTTACATTTAACTAGTTCTTGCCAGCTTTAACTTTCCTAACAAAGTAAAACGCGGTGTTTGAACTTTACAAGACAATTTTCTAGAGTAATAACATTACCAGAGGCAACAAGCCAAGCTTTTTATGTCCACCGCTGGGTCTGCGATGGCTGCACTGCGGGTTGTCTGGATTGAGCTGCACTACTTATCTCCACTAACAATTACAAGATTACACCAAATTTATTTTTCCCTTGTAAATTTCATAGGAGTTTTTGTGCTCCAGAAAATACGAAGAGTACCTACATATATGTGTGCGTCGATACACATATGCATGTATTCGTAGTTATTGTATAGATGCAATATGTAATTTCATCTCGTTTATTAATAGTACGGTAAATATTGTATTTTTCGATGACACGCCTTAATGAGTTAAAGGCACATATCGAAAACATAAATCCATCATAAACATACCCAAAACATCAAGTAACAAGGAGCAAGCTCATTTGATAAATACGGAAATTCTCAGGATATGTTTTCATAAAAGTCATTGAACTTCCGTTCATAGAATAATATTTCTGTATTTAAAGGCATTAGTCAGTGAGGTTTACGATTTACCTCTCTTTAAACCGTTATGAGCAAGCTGTTCATGAACAATTCAAAGGAAGGGATCGTTTGATCTAGACCGATCTTTTAGAATCAACGACATAATTCTAACTCCCAACAGGCACATTATTTATGTTTGTTTTATGGCATTTACATTTGATGTTAGATTCCATTTCATTTAATATCCATAGTGAAGTTACTTACTTGGAAAACATAAAACGATGACGTGAAGAAAGGCAGAAATTCTGAAACTGGAAGAAGAAAGATATAACTGAGGGAGGGCATAATTGATGGACCCGTCTGGATTGAAATTCATATTGTTATATATAAACTAGCTGTTGCCCGCGACTTCCTCGGCGTGGAATAGTGACTTTGGGCAGCATTTTCATTTTCTGCCGAGAGTAGACAATTTTTAAAGTACCAATGTCGCTATTAAAAATAGGAGTTTGGTGGTGGAGGGGCAAAATTTAGGGTCATATATATTTTTAATGGCAAATCATAAAAAATAAAAAATAAATTAAAGTTATAAATTTTTTTTTTTTTTGCGGTGGATCACCTTCATCAATTAGGCGTATGAAAAATAGTTAGCGTCCTATTCTCAAACCTACTGAATATACACACAAAATTTCATGAGATTCGATCAAGCCCTTTCGAAGGAGTTTTTTTACAAACACTATGACACGAGTATTTTATATATCAGATATATTTATTATGTATAAAGTGTATAATAGAGACTTCTATATATTTTATAATAACTGATATAGTTCTTTCCTTTATATCTTAGCCGTAGGATTCATATTAAACTTCTAGACCGCAGTTTTTCGCTCAAAACAAATTTAGTAAAAAAGAGAAACATTAAACTAAGCACCGCACGCAATGCCTGCAGCGCTGCGGCATTTGTCTTACCTTTCCTAAAATACATTTTTGAAAAGTTACTGAGCCGACCCAATGTAAATAAACTTGTAGGGATAATAAACGCAACAAAAAAGCCAGCCGAAAACCATTAATCTTTCCTGTAGGAAGTAAACTAATTGTATCTCGTGTTTTTCATTCGCCCCGTGTACATCACATGGTTATCTATCTACAAGACAATAAGGTGCAGCCATGATCTAATTGACGAGTTTTATAGTTTATTTAAAAACCTTACAAATAGATTACTCAAAGTTAAACTAAATGACTACGTTCATACTAGATGCGACCATCTCAATCCTATAAGTGGCAACGGATCTGTCACCGATCAATTAGGGCGGATACTAACGAATACTAACAGCACTTATACTAACAAATGCTAACTGGACTAATATCCCTAACAGTCCGAATTGAAGAAGTCTGTTGACAGTCAAGTGAAAGAATTTGAATTTAGATTTTAATTAAGCAGCACAGCCTGCGAACGGCACCGGATCACTCCGAGGGGGGACTCGTTCGGTTATTAAAATCAAACCGGCAGACCAGGTCAAGTGTACTTCTAATATACCCCGTATAACGACTCTGATGTAAGTAAAAGAATTTCGTTAAAACCGTAGCGTGAGGAAATACTCAGCCTCTACCTACACTTATGGGAAATAGGCGTGACTATATAACTATAATAACTATGCACAATATTTTTTCAAACAACCTCAATTATGTTTAGCGACAATAATCACAAAATAAGTACTTCCCTCAATTAGTTTGACATTTTCCTACATTAATATATCCGTAACTAATATTAAATAGTTACTTAACGATTCCCACAGGAATACTCTATGAAGACTACTTTTATTGGGCAATTCAATTAATTTCATAGTAAAGATACTGATACACTTTCACGTTCAAGAGCCTCGAAGATATTGACCAAAAGACAAGCTTGGATGTCCTAGGTGGAACTCGAAGCGATGACCTCTGACTTAACATTCAGCTGTCTAAGATCAAGAGCAATCTTTGTATCACGAGAGTAAGGAGTGATACTGAGTGAAAAATGCATAAGAAATATTTGGATCTTTATATAGAATGTAAGCTACTTAGCTGTACGGACCTCGTTTGGGATTAAATGGTCCAATGTGGAGTTGTGTTAGAATATTTTTTATTTGTCATATTTCGTTAAATGTTACAGCAAAATAGTTTTTCGTTTAGCGTTTATCACTTGGTAATGCTGGCTACAGATTATGCTTTTACTAATGTGATGATGCGCTATCGAAAACCATTAGTCGATTCCCGTTTAATCCGATCAGCGATTAATCCGACCCCGTCAGGAGTCTCATCCCAACCCCCGTGAATCGGCACTTCCTGTCTCCATCACTCATTGCGGAAAGTGGTTTTGTTGCGGAAGTTGATATCGTAACAGCAGCGGCTCGAAACGTTCGTTACAAGCATATCTGCGGTTACAACTCGCAGCGCAGGGAAATATTTTTTGTCTATACGCGTCTTTACGTGAAGTGAATAACAAACGGGTAGGTAGCAGTTACAATTCGCTAGTGGCCAGACACTTAGGCAACCCACATATGAATGTCTACTAGAATTCCAGAATAAAACAGCTTAAAAAAAAACAATATCGAACCCACTATTGACTCAAAAGGGCAAATCGTAACCCAAAATATTCCAAAGAAACACAAAATACATACATTGGAAGATAGAAAATAATTATTTTAAAGAAGAATAATAAATAAACAATAATTTTTCGAATCGTTTAAAAAATAAAGAAATGCTTTCCGTCTGTGGCCGTAACCGACGAGTTTTACAAAAAATGTTTTATTTGTATATTTCAAATGTATGTACTTATCTGGTTTTCATTGCTGGAAAGAGGGAAGCAGGAAAATATAAAATTTCCAAGCATTTATCATCGTACGATGCAATAACTCATGGACAGATGGCTGGCATTGTCGCCTCATTACTTCTTTGATTTATCGCATTTAGGGCTTTAAGCTGCCTGCACAATAAACAATTTCACTCAAAATCTTCGAAGGCTACCTCGTTGGGTGACCACGTTGAAGATAGATATTATATAACCCTGTTCCATGTACAATACAAGTTTCTTTTAAAATCCTATCAAAATAATCTACATCGGCAAAGAATTACACTTATCACACAACACTTCAGGATGAATTAAACTTATTTTATATTGCACACTATTTATAAAGTGCATTCTGCATTTTGTACCATGAAACAAACAAGCTTAGTGAAAGTGTAGACGGAGCTTGTAACATTAATTAAATACAGTACATAGCAGATTCAAATACACGTAACAGTTAATACGTATTTTATTTAAAACATTAAAAAGTATTACAGGATTACGATTACTTGGACCCAATAAACTATTAAATATCCATACTCATATTATAAATGTAAAAGTGTGTTTGTTTTTCCCTTCTTTCAAGACAAAACGGAGCAATGGGACAATGGAAACGACGGAGATATGAAAATAGGCTACTTTTTTTCGCTAATATCGTAATCGCTAAATAATCGTAGTAGTAGGTATAGTAGTAGGAGGAAAGAGTTGTAGCCATTCTTTATGCATTTATTACAATCATAAAAATCTAGGCATTGGTGATTCGTGTATCGGATTTTCAAAAATACCACGTATTGTACTCAATTGCTTAAATTTTAAAGTAAGAATACGGTACACTTTAACATTTTTCATCTCAATACTTTTATAAATGATGCTTTTGAGATCCGAAATTTTAGGACCACACATCCAATAACGCGAAGTATCCTTTATATCGATGTCGTTTCTGCTATGAAACATTTATCTGCAGACTGGGCAATAACTCATCGCAAGGCGACTGGAGCCCGTTCGTTACGCTTGTTTTAATGTAAAGCCGCGCGGATCGTCTATTTTCCGATCATTATGAAAGAATTATTGGCACACTTGTACGTACGAGCTTAAAGTTAGAACAAATGGGATGTATTGAGCGAACACCCGGTAAATTACATGGAAACAAACATAAATTTGGGAATTCCAATAACACTAAATATTAGCAACGGTTCAATGGATTGCTGCAAGTTTCACTCGAATTAAATGATCCCGTAATGAACGACTTTGTAGAAGAAATAATAAGAAATAACAAATACAAAATTGATACTGCGGTAGTGCAAGCATACCTGTGATGAAATGTCGAAACCACAGCTGAACAAAGACATTCGAACATAGTCCGCACTAGGTCCACATTTTCTACCCTGAACCCTTGCTACCATTGACGGTTAACATAGGATGTCTCATTTCATAATGTTACCTACAACAGCCTTTAAATGTCCACTCCCTTTAAACCCGAACATAGCAATTCAAATACAGATTGGCAGCAGAAATAGAGATAGCATCTTTTATAAAAATATCGTAGATCGTTGACACGGTCATTATCAAAATTAAAACTAGCAAATTTCTAAATAAAGGACAATCCATTAAGAACAATTAAAATTAATTTCCGTTCCAGTTAGTCGTTCATTCAATTTATCCATTAGCTTGCGGGCGCTGTTTCTGACTGTTATTCATTTGTTTTCACTCGCTGCCGAAAAGTTTTGGGAAACGGCATTAAAATCACTATTTCGCCATTGCATTCCTCTGTAGAAATTATCATTTGTATTCTACTTTGAATATATTTCAATTCTTGCAGGAACCGAGTAGCGCTAACAGAATTAGGGTCACTAGTTAGCCGTAAGATTAATTTTAATCTCTTAATTCCTGAATCTCCTCGTAAATTTCATTCACCGTTTATTCTGCTGCCATAAAATGAGACCACATTACCGAGCAAGCTATATACGTTACCGTAAATATTTTCCATGTAGCAAAATTGTCTACGTCTTTTAAAATTGTTCTTTCTCGACTGAAATAGTGTGTTTATGCCAAAAGAGGAGCCAATAAGGGAGAGGAGTTTTATTGCTTTTGTGAGATTAGATTTTATATTGGATAGAGTGTTAAAGCAAAACAAACAGCTCTTAGAAACAAGTAGCAGAATAAGCAAGAGTGTAATTTATTTTATGTAAATTAATTATAACAGTTTAATTAGTATTTGCTTGTTTAACTTTGGGCTACCTAAATGTACACGATGGGTTAAACTCTTCGTGAGCGGCCATTAGCAATACGAAGTCTTGTTGCTAATAATAAATTCATTAGGTAATCATTTTGTGGGAGTGGTAGTCAGGCCATTAGATATTAGGTTGTCAAGTAGTAAATTTTATTTATTATTCCAAGTAAAGTTCGGATCCTTAATAACAAAAAACTTAATCTTTGCAAAGTGAAACTTGTTTGTAGAATGAATGATGTTTCTAATCCATGTGTAGTCATTTGTAGACGATAGAATTTATTGAAAATATACACGAGGTCGGTATGAACTTTCTTTCCAAAATCGATCTCGGAAGCACTCCAGATTTATTTATTTACAGTTAATCAGCGCATTGGGCACGCAAAAGTATAAATGAAAAAATTCAAATGTTAGCCTTCATCTTTGTTAACATTTGTCGCCTAAACTCAACAGTTAGAAATGCTTAGTGCTAATTTAACCAAGATATTATTATGACCCTATCAGGGTTCATGCTAATACTTTATTTTACTTGCTACACTCATATCTTTAATGAAAACATGAAGCAATAAATATTTAAATTTAAATTAGGTCCTCACTAAAATATTCCTTGAACTGCATCCTCCTTCTGCTCGCACACATTTCTTCAGCTTTAACTACTCGTCAGAAACGGAGTGAATAAAGTACTCTCCAAGTAACACGATTATATTTCTTGTAAGGGAAAATTACCCAGTACACTCCTGTACAATTCCCACAAACGAACATTTGATACCACAATCCTAAAACATCGCTGAAATATATCCAATCAGAATGTCGTATGCAAATGTTCCGTAATCAAGACGTGTCTGATACAAGAGAATAGGCGATTAAATATAAAATTACATTTTAAATAGTGGAAGCTAATGAACCAGCGCTTATGAAGACTGACAAGAACAAAAGAGGCTAAATAAATTTTTCAGCACCGTAGCAGGTAGAAATTTAAGTTCTGTTCCCTCAATAGGAAATAAGCATACTACATAGAATAATAATAATAAGAGTTTGTTTAGATTTTTAGATGAGCTACCGCTTACAAAGGGTGGTGATCACGTACCATCAGATTACCAATCGGCTAAACCGTTTACGGCAGTTTAATAAAAACCTAATATCTTAAAGGAATGACTTCCAAAAGTTACTTTAGTGGCAAGAATTTCACCAACGGAACTAAACTAGTTTCAAATAGTTTGCGGTTTGCACAAAGTCGTGATGCTTTATGAAACAATGTGATGTCGACAACCTCACTTCAAGTTTATTCCTTTCATACTCGGTAAGACCGGGCCCTAAAACTGAAGATAATTAATACCTGCGAAACTGAAATCCCGAATTGGGTTCGCGTCTCCGACCAATTTTGTGTCGAACTGAATTAATTATTGCTTCCTTAGAGCTTTCGGCTTTGAAAAGCTTTAAAGCTGGTGAAATTATCGTTTGAATTGCAACAATTAACTGTGTTTACCGCGTAGTGTTAAACGTAAAGTCTAGGTATTTATCAGCCGCCTGATTGTATTGTGGAAAATTAAATTACGTAAGTTCACTAGCGAGTTGGTCGAGTTATTAGCGAACCTGACTGTCGAGAAGTGGAATTAAGGTTCTATTGCCACTAACGATAAACAGTAAATAAACGAAACATGTGCATAAACATTTACCGATATGTATGATTCCTACAGTCCAGACTCAGACCAGTTAAGAATTACGTTGCCGTGCGAGTTTTTGAAATAATATTTCGTT